>APFE030492964.1:0-11825 GCA_000404065.3 Pinus taeda | reverse complement strand
TATTATAGTTTCAATTTTACATTTATTTCCTATCTAATATATTAATAACTTAACGTCTCCCAATATTTATAAATATTTTTCTATGGTTATTTTCATAAAATATAAAATGCCTAAAACTTAACTATGTCTTTACTAATAAGATATTTCAAATAATGATAAGAAAAAAACAATGTCTCCTCCATTACAAATCTTTATAGCTCTTTGGTATACCCCTAAGTCAACATGTCTTTTATAATTAGTTATGTGTTCCTCTAATATTATATAATATTTTTCTTTCAAGCACATTTACCTCCCTTTAATAGCTAGCTTTATTTTTTGATATTAAATGTTTTTTTCTCAAATAATTTTATGTGCATTTAATAACTAGCTTGATTTTACGCGAAACTTTTGTATGAATGATATAAGACATTGAAATATTAAGTTGTCAAATAATGCAAGATAAATATTTATAAACATTTGTCGATGCATGATTTATTTAAGAATATAGAGACCAAACAAAAGACAATTGATAGAATTTATGGTGAAAATTTATGTTAAAAATAATTTTATGAAAATAGAATTTCATTGCTTTGAACTAAATATTTTTTATTTTAATTATAATTCAACTTCAGAATATTCTCCCCTAAACTTTAACAATTCTATTTATTTAATATTTTAAAAAAAATATTTTATATTTTAATATTTTAAAATTTTAGGTTAATTTATTAAATATGTTTTATTTATAATTATTATCATGTATTTTTTTCCATATTAAATAAAGCTTTTGTGGAAAGTGGTTTTAAATAATTTTTATTAAAAAAATATTTATATTTACATAAACAAAAATATACTTTTTAATGTGTTGATAGAGATTTGTTAAAGTGGAAGATTTTAAACTATGTAATTTTTTAGAATCCAATATCCCAATAAATGTTTAGGAGCACTAAATTTTCTATATAATTAAAAAATAGTTTAAAACAATTAAAAAAATATAAGGGCCCCTAGAGTTCCAGAAAATTAACTATTCGAAAATCAATAAATTTATCATTTATTTCTTTTAATATTTTAATATATTCTAAATTTAATTAAAAAAATTAAAATTAAAAAATATAACAATAATTTTATAAAAAAATCCATATTTACTAACTTCTTATAAAACTAAAAAATTGATTAATAAAGGTAAACAAAATAAATTTAATAAATTATAAAAATACTTATTTTTGATAATATCTATAGAAAAGTTAACTAAATTATAATAAATATTATTACTAATATTTATCAAGATAATTAAGCAGTAAGGCTTTCCTCTTTGAAAAGAACTCTTCTTTCTTTGAAAACAACTCCAACTCCCCTAGCTGCCACCTTATACTTGTAAAATTAAATGTTAAACTATTGAAATGTTTTAGGCCATTAAATCTACCTCTTTCATTTACCCCACTAACTACCTAACTCACTAAGCCCTATTAATCTTTCTTCATGCCTTCACTATTTTCCTGCCTTCTTTCCCAAAGAAGCTCTTCCAGCTTTCTTGTGATAGCTTCACTATTTTCCTGCCTTCTTTCCCAAAGAAGCTCTTCCAGCTTTCTTGTGATAGCTTCCCTTCTTTCTGGATTTACGTGTCCAAATAGTGAGACTAACACCTTTCAACCTCATCACAATAAATAGCTACAGATGTAGCTCCTGCACAAGACAACATTTCCTCCATATATTTGATGTGCAAAATCCCAATCGGAATCAGTCCCAACCCATAAATAGAGCTTGTCTAGTGGTGTTGCTATATTGTTGGATTTCTTAGCAACAATAATGGTGGAAGAAAAAGAACTCCGGAGAGCGAGTTTATCACAGCGAGATAGATGAAGAGGAGGTCGAGATGTCTTGTCGGCGGAAGCAACTAAATACAACTACATAAATGAAGAAATAAGTCAATAAGTGAAAGTTTAGAACTATGGATTTTATTTGGATAACCAAGAGGAGTGTATTCATTAAAATGACTGAAATCATTGGAATGTCTGCGAAGGTAAAGAAACGCATTGAAATAAATGAAGAAACAAGTCAATAAAGGGAAGGTTACAACTATAGATTTTATTTGGCTAATCAAGAGGAGTGTATTCATTGGAATGACGGTCAATTTATTGGAATGTCCCCGAACGCAACGAAACACAACGAAATAAATGAAGATATAAGTCAATAAATGAAAGGTTAGAACTATGGATTTTATTTGGTTAATCATGAGGAGTGTATTCATTGGAATGACGGTGAAAAAAAAAATGATATCACTGTAGATGGGTGTCTGCATAAATACGTAACAAAGGATGAATCAATAAGTAACAAGGGATGGTTGTGTAGCTGCTTGCTTTCGGAGCACCCGTTGTGGGTTGAGGTAGGGTTGAGGGAGGGTTGAGGGAATTATAGATTTTTTTTTTGCATGTTATTATTTTATTATTATTATTGTTATTGTATAGTTGCTTCGTTTCAGTGTTGTGGGTGAGTGAATTATAGATTTTTTATTATTATTATTATTATTATTATTATTTCCATCCTGAAAAGGTGGCCAAATAATAAAAAATTAATTAAGAGTTTTTTCAGCCCATAAAAATAATAATATATGCTATAATAATGAATTAATAATTTTTTTTTATTTTTTTATTTTTATTTTCAAGTTTTACAATTTTTAATATCCTTGGTTGTGTAACTGCAGGATTAATTTTTAACACACGTTATTATTATTAAGTGGATCTTTCATTGTCCTTATTCTTGTATCGTATTTGTATGTTTTGATTATATATATATATATATATATTTCAAGCTGGATGAGTTTAGCAGACTGCAATGACAGTTACATTATTTGGGATTTCTGTGATATTTATGAATTTCTTTGAGCAGTTGGAGGAGCCATGAAATAAAACGTGAATTCTGTCCCAAAATTATGCAGTGGTACTAATGCACTTTACATTGCCATTGTTATTGTTCGGGGGTACTAATGCACTTTACATTGCTATTGTTATCATTGCTATTGTTATTGTTCAATGATTAATTAATTTTTCAAAAACTATTCGACTTGAAATTTACCAGATGAATTGCTAAATGCAATTTAGGGTAGTTCGCATTTGATATGGTTTAGAATTGTCCTTTCACAAACATTAAATCTTCGATAGAGTATTTACTTAGTCGTAGTGCAGGAGAAAGGGATTAAGACAATTGACGTGATAGTGACTTATTTCCAGAAAATTTTTTCTCCCTCTGGATTGGAACGCAAGATTTACGTGCTCTGGTGAACGAAATGACCCTTTAATTCTCAATGCAATTTAGAGTGCCAATTTTAAGATTAGTTATGTTGTAAGTGATTAATTCATTTAAATTTTACTTAGAGGGGATTGATAGATGCAATTGAGGGGATTGATAGATGCAATTGGGCGTAGTTAGCAATTGATATGCTTTAAATTGGTTCTTTTCCAAACATTAGATCTTCCGCAGAGTATTTATTTAATAGTAGTGTAGTAGAAATTAACATGTTTTTGTTTTTAAATATTGTTTTTATGCAAGTTTACATTTCATACTCTAAAATCTGAATTCTTAATGAAGTTGTTTATATAATTTATATAGATTTATTTTATATAATTTATATAGATTTATTAGTTTAAATTTGTATGTATTGTTGTTAGTTATAATTTAATTAAATCTGAATTCTTAATGAAGTTGTTTATATAATTTATATAATTTATTATTTATATTAATTTATATAGATTTATTAGTTTTAAATTTGTTAATGTATTGTGTTAGTTATAATTTAATTAAATTATGAATTGTAAGTTTTTATTATTTTAAAATATTCTTTTAAATATATAAATAATTCAATATTTTAAGAAGATTTAACTTTTAAATTTTTAAATTTTACAAATTACAGTATTCCAATTTTAAAATTTTAAAAATAAATAAAATTTTATATTTTTGGGTATTGTATGATATCAACATAAAGTTAAATTGAACACAATCATATCAGTTACAAAATTTGAAAATGCATACATATTGATTATCCAGAACTCTCAAATAAGTAATTAATAACAAAGCTTCAAAACTTTATATATCAACAAGAAGATTTTTAAAATCACCCATTAAAAATATGGAAAAGCTTCCAGTGATTACAATCAATTAGAAAATTTTGCATAAGTTTAACCAAGGTTTACTAGCTAGGTTTGTTAGAGAATTTTTTGGATAAGGGTGAGCACAATTTTTTTCTAATAGGTTTAATTTTTTAAGTTAAATGATAAGATAAATAACAAATAGCTATTAATAAGTGTAAAAGCATTTTTATATTAAAATAAAGTAAAAGAATATATAGATAATTAAATTAGTTTAATTATATAAGGTAAACAGTTTAAAGGTAGACCAGTTTAGAATATTGATATAAGTAAGAAAAATAATTAATGATAATAAGAATAATGTTGAAAGTTAAGTATGTGGTTTAATTAAAACAGTCATTTATAAAATCCAAGTAAATTAAGAAATTTAATTAAAACTTTTGATTGAATAGTGATAATGAAGAATATATCTCTTTTCATTAAAGCTTGAACATACACCTAATTGCCATTGAAGGGGTTGTCCACCTAGTACTAAAGAAGTGCTTATTCCTATTATGTTATGATTAAAATTAAAATTAATATTATAAATTATTAATTACGACCTCAAGACCTCAAATTACATAAAAATAAAAATAAAATAAAAAATACAATAAAATAAATAATTATAATCAATAATTAAATTAGTCTCTATACATCTTAACTCGGATCTACCAAGTGCCAAGCAGGATCAAATATCTTTTCACTCTAAAATATGTTTGCACCTAAAGGGACTTGAGGTCATATAAATTAGTTTTAGCCTTAAGGGTTAGCTTGCCATGGATTTAATTCTCTTTATACCAACTTATGGCTTGTCATGGATTCAATTCTCAGGGATCAAATCTCTTTTCACTCTAAAATAAGTTTACACCTAAAGGGACTTGAGGTCATATAAATTAGTCTTAGCCAAAAGAGTTAGCTTGCCATGCCTTTAATTCTCTGGATACTAACTGATCTCCTGTCATGGATTCAATTCTCTCGACACAAAGTGATCACTTGAGATGGATCTTCTCAGGACTATATTCCATAGATGTATTGCATCAACAATATTCAGGTGAATATGTTTGGAAAAATATTTCGTAGATGTAGTGAGTCACTAATGTCTCATGAGGATGAATCATATAGGAAAAAAGAACAAGGTCATATAAATTAAATTGTTTGGTAATATGGATAAACATCCAATTATAAGAAACATTGAAACACTTACTCTAATTTTATCATGGATATCATTAATTGTAAATAGATTTTATTACAATACTATGGCTCAATACCATGATTTATGAATACCACATGTCCAAAAAGCCTTAACCTTTAAGTTTGGTATATTATTAAACTGTAAGGTGTTCCCCTTTGAGAAGAACTCCCCTTAGGGCACATTCCCTTTTGTGCCATGCCCATCCCATCATTCTAATTTCATGCAACAGCCTTTGCCCACTCAATATGAGAGTCCCTGTGTCATTGATCTCCACTCTTGCATTGTCCTTTTTGAATCCTTCATAACAACACAACCATTTCAAAGAAAAAAACCAAAATCGACCTCTTTTCATCAAAAGAAGAGTGATAGGGGCTCTTTTTTGTACTTGGGATATGAGTAATGAGTATGAATGTATGATGATTTTTTGTGATTTCTATATGATGATAAAACTATTTTATTTCATATGGTTGTTGGTTTCTAGACCCATATAAGCAATCCTATTTGTTCTGGGTAATTCCTAGAGCTAATCTCATTTCCATCCCATCAAACTACAAGACTAATATTTTCTTGTAAACATTGTGGAGCTAAAAAATTTCAAAGATCAATTGAATTGTTTTGAAGATTCAGAACTATATGTGCTTTTCCCAAATGTATAAACTATCATTGTGACAACAAACATATGTGGCCATGAAACCTTCTTTTAAGTGGGAAATAGGCAGATGTGTCTCATATTCCTTGTATGCTTTTATAAATTTAGCATTTTCGAGTGTTCAATAATTCTGTTTGTGGAAGGAGGAGGTCCTAAAAGTATAATATCTCCTCTAAATGTCACATTGAAAGGATAAGGAGACTTGACACCACTGCTTTTTCCATGATCAAATAGATTGGCCAACCTTCATCTGACCTAATGAGAAATTTTAGAAAATGCACACTATCAGAATGGAAAATCACATGAAAAGGTGCTTTACATAATCGATTTGAGTTGAAAATTTCTCCAAATTTTCTGAGCATCTTTGTTTTTTCATAGAATTCTATTGTCAAAATTTGCAAGAGGAATGACATAATAGACACTTTATCTTTTATAGCCCATGCACAAGTCCCTCTCCTTTAAGCAACTTAATAGTGTTCTCTGTATAAAATTTAGACAACAACAACTTCATCTGTTCACATCTATTAGTTATATTGGACTTTGTATGTGTGAGAAGTACAAGAAAACTAATGGAAATTTTATTAAAACCCATATGGTTATGATGTTTTAACTTGATTTATGCTTATGCTTTTGTTTATAAAGTGAAAAACTTTCTTTTCAAAAATATATGATATTGTAATAATGTGTATATAAACATAATTATATAAATATTGTAAGTAGGTTAGAAAAGTGATTCATGATTCAAGGACATCAGAGCGAGACTCATTAAATCATTATGGGTCATAGTTTTATTTATTTTTAATGAAACTGTTAGTTGATGAGATGAGTAAGTAAATCTTTTTGTGGTTAAATTGAATGAATTATGTTATATTAAGATCCTTGAATTTGAAATCATCATGAGTTATAGTTGTATTGATTTTTAATGAAACTCTTAGTTGATGAGATGAGTAAGTCAAATTATTTTGGGGTTAAATTGAATGAATTATATTATTAAGCTTCTTGAATTTGATTATATGTGGGAAAGGAAGTTTATTACATTTGAATGTTTATAATTGAATACACATAACGATTGAATCATAGTGAAATTTGCTACCTCAATTGATCCATTAACATGTGAATGGAAGGAAATACTTGTCTTTGTTTGGTATAAACCAATTCTATAACCATTGCCAAAAGTAGTATACAAATTTGAATTAAAATCTTATTTCATATACAAAAATAACTTGTTGTAGAGAAATAGCATGGTGTAGATACTCACAGACTCTATAATATAATGGTTTTTTTCCACAAGAAAGAAAATAGACTTTAATGATATAATGGTTATGATTTTTCCTTTTTATTGTCCTCCTTATAGATTACCATTCCTGCCACCCAAAATGTAGCTCCGGGCAATCCACAATGTTTAGCTTGTAAGAGAGTGCTAATCTATATAATAGGATTAGTTACTGAATATTGAGAGAAATAAGGCGAAGTAAAATGGTGTAGATAATAATAGATTCTATGATATAATGGTTATGGTTTATTTTTTAAGATATGTTATATCAATAAACCTTTCTCATATGTGCTTTAAATATGCTATAAGGGATAAAAAATATTATTGTATTTTATATTTTATATATAGCCACAAGAATCGGTAATTTTTTTCGCATGAAATCAAATTGTTCTAGTGTTAGTATTTATGTTTATATAAATAGTTACTACTTATTGTGCATGTATGCTTCGAGATCTGTGGTAAAAATGAATCAATAATAGTCTAGGTGAAAGAACACACCAAAATAGCTTAGAAATTAGTGGTAACTATTTTGTAGACATGGGATTTTTTTTTATATGATGCAAAAATGGAAATCTTGAGGCAACTTCAAGATATAAAAGCAGCATCGACAATTTGGAAATAGTACACTATTCTTTTAGTGACACCACTTAATCTTCTTAGGTGCCTACCTTCCAGGATATTTGAGGAAGGTTTGGGGTTAGAGGGATTTTGGTTACCTATCTTTCTATGGGGGTAAAATATTATCTTATTTATGAATTTATTTGAGCATAATGTATGACTACATTGGAAAGAAGATTTTAAAGGAGGCAGTTTAGATCTAGATGAATGAAAAACCATGCACAAAGTGAATTCATCTATGAAATAGTATAATGTGTGTTTTCAAATGGGTATTTGTCCATTTTGATCTTGCTAGAATGAAACAATGGATTGTGAACGTTGGGATTGTATCTTAAGTGGGCCACAATAATAAATTTATAGTGTTTTTTTATTTCTTTTTTTTTTTAAGTTCACAACCTTTAATATGGTTGAATGTGTAACTACATGATTTCAAACTTGGAACTTTAACAAGAATATTATTATTCCTTTACTTTATTCTAACTAAAGAAATATCATATTTTTCATACTTATGATTTTTTTTCTTTGACCCGCAAGGATTTGAACATTGAATATCATGATTTACTTAGTACTTCACAACAAAGCCGATGGGAGTTTTTCATACTTTTGTTAAAAACAAAAATACACATAATTATTTTTATACATTAACAACTACATCTATAAATTGTATGACTAGAAATTTCACCAAATGTTACAAAGTAAATCTAGTAAGTTAATAGCATATGAAAGAGTAGCGTAGAAGAAATATTTTTATGAGGATGATCAATCTCCTTGAGGGAGCCAGCACGACCATGATGGGGAAGATGATGATGAAGTAGAATGGCAGACTAACACCTCTATTGACGCTACTCAGAGGATCAAGGAGCAATTGACTCTTGCTACCAGTGAAATGGTCGTGTTAGTTACACCTAAAAAAGGTAAAGATAAATGTATTGATATTAAGGTTGTAGGGAATATCATTTCAAAGAACACAATGGTTGAGCCTGAGAGAAAGCCTAGTATGGAGAATGGTAAGAAATCTATAGAGGAAAGAGTAGCATAGAAGAAATATTTTGATGACGATAATCAATATCTAGAGGGAGTCAGGAAGACCATGATGAGGAAGATGATGATGGAGTGGAATGGCAGACTACCACCTCTACTGAGGCTACTCAGAGGATCAAGAAGCAAATGTCTCTTACTACCAGTGAAATGGTTATGTTAATTATACCTAAAAAGGTGCAAAGCAATGTACTCATATGAAGGTTGTAGGGAAGATCGTTTCAAAGAACACAATGGTTGAGCCTGAAAGCAAGCCTGCTACTGAGAATGGTAAGGAATCAACAAAGGAAAAAGTAGAGTAGAAGAAATAATTTGATGAGGATGACAAATATCCTTGAGGGAGGCATGACGGCCATCGTGAGGGAGATGATGATGGAGTGGAATGGTAGAGTGATACCTCTATTGAGGTTACTCAAAGGATCAAGGAGAAACTGAATCCTAATACCAATGAAATGGTCATGTTAATTATACATGAAAAAGGGAGATGATGATGGAGTGGAATGGTAGAGTGATACCTCTATTGAGGCTACTCAGAGGATCAAGGAGAAATTGAATCCTAATACCAGTGAAATGGTCATGTTAATTATACATGAAAAAGGTACAAAGAAACGTACTGATATGAAGGTTGTAGGGAATATCATTTCAAAGAACACAATGGCTGAGCCTGAGAGAAATATTGCTACTGATAATGGTAAAAAATCCACATAAGAAAGAGTAGCATAGAAGAAATATTTTGATGAGGATGATCAATCTCCTCGAGGGAGCCACGATGAGGAAGATGATGATGGAGTGGAATGGCATACTAACACATCCATTTAGGCTACTCAAAGAATTGAGGAGAAAATGACTCTTACTACCAGTGAAATGTTCATGTTAATTATACCTAAAAATGGTACAAAGCAACATACTAATATGAAGGTTGTAGGGAAGATCGTTCCAAATAACACAATGGTTGAGCCTCAGAGAAATCCTACTACTAAGAATGGTAAGAAATCCATAAAGGAAAGAGTAGTGTATAAGAAATATTTTGATGAGGATGATTAATATCATCGAGGGAGCCACAACAACCATGATGAGGAAGATGATGATGGAATGGAATGACATACTAACACCTCTATTGAGACTACTCAGAGGATCAAGGAGAAATTGACTCTTACTATCAGTGAAATGGTCATGTTAGTTATGCCTGAAAAAGGTACAAAGAAATGTACTGATATGAAGGTTGTAAGGAAGATCATTTCAAAGAACATAATGATTGAGCCTGAATGCAAGACTACTACTAAGAATGGTAAAAAATCAACAGAAATTATGCCAGAGAGTGATGATAAGGACGAAGAGAGTGATGTTGATGAGAAAAACTTGAAGAGAATTAAAGGGCTAAGAATTCGCGCTAAACTTCTTGTTAATTTTAATGATTTTCTTCAAAGGATAAAGTCTCCTAATCAGTTGGCGGAGTACATAAAATCTCTGAGTGATTCTCCTCAAGAAGTGATGACTGCATGTTTTGAGGGCCGTAAAAAGGTATTAGAAAACGGTTTTCAAATGAGGTTGAAAAGAGAAATATTTACTTGTCCAAATCTCTTCATAATGAAGATTCCTAGTTGTTGTTGTTGAATGAAATTGATTCTTTTTGCAAGCATGCCAGTGAAAGTGCAATCAAAGAAGTTTCCTTAGTTATGAAAGTTTTATATGACGATGACATGTTAGAAAATGTTATTTTCCAATGGTATGATAACCACACTTTAGGTTCCGAAGGAAGTAACTCCTCAATGTGGAAAAATTTTAAGCCATTTGTTGAGTGGCTGAGAAGTAGCGAGTCTAAATTTGAAGAGGATTAGCTGGTGAGCTAAAAATGTTTGACCATTTTAAGTTGTGTCACAAAAGAGATTAGTGTACTGTTTCTGAATTTCTAAAGCTTTTATATCATGAAGCTTCTTATTTACACTATGCAACAAAGTTAAATGGAGGTATTTTTTGTGAACAATCAATTTCCATGAGGCTTTTCCATCTGATATCAATCACCAAAGGATTTTCACCCCCAATTTTCTAATTCAATATCTATAACATTTTTTTATATATGTGAACATATTATGTTGGTTATATGTGTGTGTGTGTGTGTGTGTGTGTGTGTGTGTGTGTATGTATGTATTGATGACAAATTGGTGATACAGGAGGGTTCATCCCTTAGAAGCATGTGTTTTTTGCATCTTCCTAGCATTTCTGGAGTATCTACTTGTCGATTGCTCTTATCATAAATATGTTTGAAACCTCCATGACCTGGTTCCATGGAAGCAGAATTCGCCTCTCATTCCTTCACAATGGATCCTTTTGTGCAAAATATTATTTCTCCCATTCTACTCTTTCCTATGCTACTACTACCTTACAATGTTTCCTTTGCAACATGTGGTGATATTGCTAGTTTATATATGAGTTAAACATATATACATTAGAAAGGAATGTACGTGATTTTTAACCATGGGGATTCTCTCCCTTTAGCATGGAGATTCTTAGATTGTAAATGTCATTTGTTACAATAACTTCGGCCAATACGACTGTTTACTAATACCACATGCCGAAAAATCCATACACATATTGGCATGTTATTTTCTTGATCAAACAATTTCATTAAAATGATAGAAATATCATAACTACTTTTAAGATAAATCTTAACTTTCGGTTAACGATTAAAACCAATAATATTTTCTATGAAGGTTAATTTCCAACCATCTATGTAATCATTATTAATAATCCAATTAACATTTTTGACAAATTATTCCAAAATAAACACATGTATTTGCATAAAATTACCTTTTCAAAAAATTCTAATTTTCCAATCATATTCAATTTTGAATTCCACAGAATGTCAATAAATATGTTTATGTAAAATAAATATGGTTACAATGAAACTTGTAGATAAATTAGTTATTATAGAATAACTTTTCTATTAAATTTTTTATT
>APFE030492962.1:26353-49905 GCA_000404065.3 Pinus taeda | reverse complement strand
GTTACATGACTCAATCATTAATATACAGATAGTGGGGTTTTTAGCGAGATGCTTTCCCCGGGATACATACTGTGTTAATGTGTGAATGCTCTTGATGTTTTATTGTTATTGATGCTGCTATATTGATGATCAACGTAGAGGAGCTTATGTATTGTGTATGTTTTCCACAATAGTACATGATCAGGATAATATCCATTGAATATGTGTTAAATTATTCAAAATTTCTACAATTTTTTCAGTGCATCGAAAACTACCTTCGTTCTTTGATCTGGGCCTTTCTGGTGCATTTTTCCCCTTTAGCGCCTTTTCTTTTAACGAGTATAAGCTTCAGGATTTTTTTGTAAACATGTTGCTTTTGTCAGCGTTTGACACTGAGTGTTGAGTTGGCTATTGATGTCAGCATCTGTCCAGAAATGCTCTGGAATCTACGGTTCCATTGCATGCTGTATCCGTTTATGAGGGCATCTCTTCTCTGTCTCCGAACGTTGACGTTTTCCCTTTTTCTTTAGATGTTTCCTATTTTTCATTCCTGCAGTTCACGCAAAGGAAAAGAGTAATGACCATAAATATTGACGTGAAAGCTCTAAGCTCTATGAATGTATAAAATAATGCCACCCATTGTGAACTGACTCTTCGACAAACACAAAATTGTCGTTCATTAACACTTTGGCGTACATTCATTAATTTTCTTTAAGGTGCGCATCCAATTTTTTGGTTTACTGACAGCTTTTCTTGAATGCTGACCCGAGGAAAATTTGCGATGGGCGATTTCTGCGACTTGCATTACATTATCGCGTTATCGCATTTTGTCAAGATTGTGACATCGCAGATTGCAGATCGCGGATCACAGATCACATATTGTAGCATCCCAGCATCGCAGCATCGTGTTTATCGCAAGATCGCAGATCGTGTTAAATCATTGTGTGTTGTTTATGCGATGTTGCGACATGCGATGTCGTATATCGGACATTGGAGATTTCTTAAGATCTTCATTTATGGGCACTTCTTAATGTATGCGATGCGATGAATTTCGCGTCGCTTTTTCGTAGTCTTTGTTGTGCTCATAAAGAAATGTTCTACTCTCTTCTCGCGATGCGATATATTTTTAAGGAGTACAATACAAATATTTTTTGAATTTTTTACTAAGGGTCCCCACTTGTTTTATGTTATTGCTACTACTAAAGAAGGAGGGGGGTTGTTGGTGGCCACAACAGATGACAACGGGGAATAAATAATCTTACAGGGAAAGAAGAAAGTAGCAGTAGTTAGGATGGTGATAGCTATGGAGGCAAAGCACAATCACAAAAAATGATGTGTGTTATTTGCAATGCATATTTCTAGATAAAAAGGTAAGGATGTTAAGGATGTATATGCTTTGAGCAGGTACCCAGTTTTACAATAGTTTCCAAGATGTATTTGCTGCAAATATTGCAGAGTTTCCACCTCATAGGTAGGTGTAATTTTCTATTGAGTTGGTACTATGGGTAGCACCATCATCAAAGGAACCATACAAGATGAGCACTCCTTGGAGAGTCACTAATAACTCACCCCCCCCATTAGTCATGAGTACATTTCCAACATATACTTTAGCCAAATCATTGTGTAGTTTTCTCTTTTCTAAATTTTAGTGGTAGGTTTAACCTCTCATTTTATTTCCAATTTGGTTCCTTCCAATTAAGAATACTGAAACGGTAATATATATTTCTCTCTTTTATGTAGCTCAGTATTTCCATGCTCCCACTACAACAACAAGATAATCGATCTGTTTACTTCGACCAGGTGATATTTCCTTTCTATTAGGGTTTATCCTTTCCCCTCAGTGTCTAATATTCTTCATTTTCTCTAGAGTACAAACTTAATTATATGTTTCCTATTTATTTATAAATACAACTATGAGTGTGACCTTTGCTAGTAACGTTTTTGTCCGTTCAAGTCAATGATCAACTTTTAATGATCGTTACTACATCCCACAAGTATGTGATTCTTGTATACTTAGAAGGGTTCCTTTTGGAACCGATGTCCTATGTTAGTTTCTATATGGGATACAACTTGGGCATCGAGCTGTATCATGAAATGGAACTTCTGGAATGTATTTTGTTTTTTTTTTGCCTATATGACATTTTAGATAGTAGAATTTTTACTATGCATCTAGCATTAGCTTAGGACTTGTAATTTATTTTTTTTCTTTTTAAATATGGGTGGTTACCCAAAGCATTTCAAGGGGAAATAGAACAATGTAGTTACATTGAACCCTCTAGAAAGATATATAAATTGTTATCTCTTTTAAGATGGTTCCTCTCTGTAAGTGAGTTTACTAGACAACCATAATTCTTATTTATTGTGGTATATTTGCTTCTCAATTACTGGAAAAATGGAATGACTTAGAACATTAATTTTATATTATGTTTCTCTTCTACTGTATTGGTTAACCTATCGAATCTATCCCCATAACATAATATTGATGTCTATGTTGTTCCTCAATTGTTAAAGGATTGTACCCTTATTTTTCTTTCCATCCACAATGGTTATCAAAATTAATTTATTTTCATTCCATGATTATTAGTCAACACTCATGGATCTATCCGTGATTCAAGTCCTCTTATAGATTTGTCTCCTTATACCTTACAACTTAGAAACACAATTTTTTCCTTCCAAGACACTCACTCAAATAATAAATCCTGGGATTTTCCTATTCTTTTTCCTGGAAGATTCCATGGTTTTAAGGAGTTTCTCCATTACTTTCTAGTTAGATAAAATAGGATAGTTTATCGTTGGCTAATGCCAAACCTTTGTATGATATTAGTCAAGAGACTACACCACCCAATAATTAAAAGTGTATACCATTCATTTCCGTTTCTTTTCTTAAACTTCTATAATCGAATTCAATTATGTTATTATAACGACTAGGGTATGAGCTAGAATCTTTGTCCTTAGTACTAAAATATTGTTTTTCATGATTATTGTACTTATAATATACAACCCATAGGGTTTTCATGCATTACTTAATGATAATGATGCTACTGATCTTTGTGGTTCTTTGATATTTATTAAAAATTGCTCAGAATACTACTTCCACCCCACATAATCCCCATGAAATGACGAACCTCCAAAATTCCCTTCACTTTCTCTTTAAGTAGGTCACAAAAACTATCACTAATTTGAGCTTAGAAATATGAATCACTTAATTAACCTAAGAGAATTTTTTTTCACAGTATAAATATACAAAAATTGATGTTGATAACTATATTACAACAAGTTGTCAAACTTTACTTGACTTAGTGATTATATAGCGAGTTTGTTTCATATATTTTTTTTAATAAAATGAAATCATAGAAGGATTATTTTCCATTTTATTTCTCATTTAATGAGTTTCTTGCATCCATACTCTCACTTCACCTCCCCCCCCTTTACCGTAGTGGTGAAAATAAAACATACATATACATATACAGATACCCAAATAAATAGATTCGCTTAAATGCAGAAATAATAAAAATGAGTGATCATACAAATTACTCATTGAAATAAAATTCATATCACTTTAAGCTAAACTATCTACGCTCAAAATAACATACTACAATTTGTTAAGAAGAGCTTTTTGGGTAGAAACCACATACGATAAAATTTTGCTGACACATCTTGAACAAGCTAGTGTGGTCCTGATGATGAACCACACTAGCTAGTTCAAAAAGCATCGAAAATATTTTCTCCTATGTGATTTCTACAGAAAAAACTCTTAATGTAATAGGGATCATAGAAGCCTAAATACAAAAAATACAACAATTTAGCAGAAAAAATAAACATGTACAGATAATAGGTCTCTCTACTAGCTATTAAGCACAACATCAAAGTCCTTGCATGAACTAATAATCAATCAGAAAATTTAAACTCAAATATTCGACAAAGTCCAACCATTTCGGCGATTGGAACTGTTATTGGGAAACACTATCCTCGTAGCCTTCAATTGATCTTCCATTTCGCTCTAGTTGAAATCTCTTTACAGTGGAATTCAATAACCTCTTTTGATTCCATCTAATGTATTTTTACTCCTTCCCTAACATATATGTTTCCTTAGAAATGTCCTACTTTTCCTGGGTCTACCCACCCACTTGCTTAGGCTTTTTTACTTTTCTTTTTCCTCTTTTCAGAAATGGTATCTACTCCTTTTCCTTTAAGGTCAACCTTTTTCTCTTGTGGCGCTTTATTCTACCCTTAGTTTTCTTCTACACTAACTGATCTAATACATTTTCTATCTCATCACATTATATGTTGTTGATCAACTCCTACAAATTTTTAGGAGTTATTTATGGTAAGGTTATTCTCATCTCATCCACCAATACTAGTTTCTTGATCTTAGCAAGAATATCATTAACTCTAGTGTTTCTTTCCCAAGTAATTTCAACATTTTCTTTGCATTATTAAAATTCATTTACTACGTCATCATACTTTATTGTTCACATTAATTCAAATCCATCATGGCTTTCTAGACATTACGCATAAAAATAGTTTAGTATAAAAATAGAAATATATCGACATATAAATAAAGGGGTATTACATCTTTCGCCCCTTTTTAAACTAACAATGTCCCTCATGTTTATGGTTCATTTGCTTCATTACTGGAACAATGTTGGGTAGGAATTTTTTATTATATCCTCTTAGTCCCAAGTGGCCTCCCTAGGTGTAAAGTGCCTCCATTGCACCTTGACCTTACAGACAACTCGATTCTGGAGCATGATCTCTTTCCGATCTAAGATTCAGAGTGGCTCTAGTAGGAAATATCTTCTAGGTTCCACCTATATCATATTCAAATCAATTACGTGAGAATTGTCATGGACATATTTTTTTAATAAGGACACATTAAAAACATTATGCATTATAATATGGTTGGGAAAACCTAGTTAATATGTTAATCGACCAATTCTATCCAATATTTCAAAAGGCAAACAAAATTTTGTTGCTAGCTTTACGTAGGTCCCGGTTCTTAAGGTATGTTTCCTCGATTTTACTCTTAAATAAGCATGGTCTTCATAACTTTCCTTATTATTTACTTTCTTGTCTGCATAACTTTTCTACCTATCCTATGCTATTTTGATGTTCTGTCTGATCTTTTGTACCACCGGTTCCATTTCCTCCAAAGCATGTGGTACTAGTATCAGTCTAGCCTCTCGTTGACCTCAATGAGAGGTATATGGAATTTTTTTTTGTAAAAAGCTTCGAAAGGACTAATTGTTATTGAAGTTTGATAGCTTTTGTTGTAATAAAATTAGGTTAAATGCATAAAATCGTCCCATTTGGCAGGCCTTTCCATGACATACATTCGCAACATATCTTCCAAAATATGATTGGTTCTCTTTATTTTTCCATCTGTTTGAGGGTGATATGTAATGCTGAAATTTAGTTGTGTTTCCACTCCCCCAAACAGATATTTCCAAAATTTAGAGCTGAATTTTTTATCCCTCTCTGGCACTAACATCTTTCGCACCCTATGTAGTAAAAGAAAATTGTTCATTAAAATATTTCCAATCTGTGTTATTCCATAAGTAGACTACAATGGTATAAAATGTGTTGCTTTACTCAACATGTCCACTAGCATGATAATGGAATCATTTTGTCATTTTCTCTTTGGTAATCCTATAATAAAATCAAATGAAATCACTTCCCATTTCCATTCACGAATGGGAAGTGAGTTCAACAATCCAGCATGGTATTGGTGTTCCACATTTACTTATTGACATTCTAGAAATTTTTTGAAGTATTTTTCCACCTCTTTTTTCATGCACGGTAAAATCAATTCCTTCCTTAATGTTGTTATCATCTTTTGATATCTGGGATGGATTGGCTATGGTTTCTTGTGATATTCATCTACTATCATTTGTTTTAATGGTCTCCCATTGGGAATATCCAATCTGTTTTTATAGGTTAGTAATTTTTCAAGATTTTCAGCATATCCTCGAATTTCCATTTCCTCCATTTTATGTTCGATTTCCAAGTATTTATGATCTTTATGTATTGAATTTTTAACCTACTCTACAAAATTTGTACTAATACTGCTAACTTTTATTCCCATTAAATAATCTTCATACCTTCTTAAGGCATCTTATAACTTATCTTCTTTTCCTTTCATGTGTTTAATATCAAATTCAAACTCACTAAGGAAAGCCTACCATATTTTAAGCTAATATGATCTGTCACCAGAGTAAATGCCTTTCCTAAAGGGTAGTGTCTCCACATCTTCATAGCATGTATTATTGCAGCTAGTTCTAAATCATATACCACATAATTATTTTCTTGTGATTTCAGTTCCCTAGACACATAGACTACTACTACTTTTTTCTGCATCAACACTCTCCCAAGTCCTTCTAAACAAGAATCAGTACAAACATTGAATTCCTTGTTTGGTTTGTCATATAGGAGCTACTATCAGTGACTTTTTTTATTTATCAAAGCTTTCCTGACACTTGGTTGTCAACTCAAATTTTGTTCCCTTCTTTTACAAGGATGTAATAAGGTAGGAGAACTTAGAGAATCTTTCTATAAACCATCAATAATATCCTACAATTACCATAAATGAGTCGGAATGTAACACGTCCTTTGGTATGGGATAATTTAAAATAGCCCTAACCTTCTTAGGATCATGATACAATCCCTCCTTTAAAATGATGTGACCCAAATACTATATTCTGCCCTTATAAAACTCGCATTTGCTAAGTTTTGCGTATAGTTGATGTTCTCTTAAGGTTTGTAGAACTAATTTCAAATTTTATTTCTTATCCTCTTCATTTTTGGAATACACTAAATTATTATCTATAAACACTAATACAAATTTATCAAGGTACTTATGAATTACTTTATTCATCAAGCACATAAAGGTTGTTGGTGCATTACTAAGACCAATAGGTAACACTACAAATTCGTAGTGACCATATCTGGTTCTAAAAGTTGTCTTCTGAATATATTTGTCCTTTAATCATAGTTGGCTATTGTCAGTTCCTATATCAATATTTGAAAATATGGTTGCCCCCCTCACTTGATTGAATAAATCATAAATATCGGGCAGTGTGTATTATGTTAATGGTTAACTTATTCATCTTTCGATAATTGATGCACATTCTAAATGTTCCATATTGTTTCTTGACAAATAGTACATGGGCACCCCATGGTGAGACACTGGGTCTAATGTAACCCTTATGTAGCAGTTCATGTAGTTTCATCTTCAGTTCTAATAGTTTTGGTATACTCATTCGATAAGGAGATTTGGTCACTGGGGTGGCACCTGGTACTAAATCGATGTAGAAATCTATATCTCTCTCTTGAGATAAACCTGGGATTTCCTCTAGAAAAACATCCTAAAATTCATTAATGATTGGAAGTTTCTCTAAATTTTCCTTTTTTGGTTGTTATTTATTTGTTTCCACCCGCACCATGTATAATTGACATCGTTTCCTCGTACTCCTCTTCAGTTGTAAATATAAGTTTTTTATGACTTATATTGACTTTGGTATTACTTTAATTAATTGGATTTCCTCATATTGCCTCACACAACACATGGTTTTCTCCAAACAGTTTATAGCTACTTCCTATTCCTTCAACCAGTCCATGTCTATTAATACATCATAGGACCCTAAAGGAAGAATATTTATACTTACTTCTATGGAGCAGCCATTTAAATTAATGGAACACTGTCTGACTTGACTGGTTACCTTTCTTTTTGTATTAGTTTCTAACTTTACCAACCATGCAAACTTGAATTCTTTAGATTTTAATTCACATTTTTCCACATTTTGGGGACTAATGTAACTTAAAATAACCCCTAGGTCAATTAAAATATAAACATGTTGGTTTAAAATGGTACCTTCAATCTCAATCGTGGTATATCAATTTTGAACATTTATGTCCTATAGTGCAACACTAATCCTAGGAATGTTTCCAGTAACATCACTCACAGTTGTTGCTTCATGGACAACTTGAATATTCTGACAAAAACACAGATTATGTGGGAATTATATCAATAGATGTGGTTCAAAACATTCCCAACACTTCAACAATTCTCTTCTTAACCCCACTGATGTTTTTGTTGTTCATCTCCATGATTTTTGACCTAGTTTGAGCCTAAGCCCGCGCATTTATATTTCCCTTGTTGAGTTTCTTCCACTGATTTTCTTTCCCAAATTTATTAATAGAGGGTTTCTATCTTTCTGTACTCACTACAACCTTTTTCTATCTTTACTTTGCCAAGATTTTATGCCTTAACCTCTATTATTGAACTGCTAGTACCACAATCTTGCTTTTCTTACCTCCTTATCCATTGTCTTAAGATTGTCAAACTCAATTCTCTCTTTGTAAGGAGCTGGTAGGCAATTGAAAATTTGTTGTACCATGTCTTTCTCCTCTTTAATATAAGGGAAATATTGTAGAAAAGTGGTAAATTTTGCCACAAACTCATCCATTTTTAAATGACATAGCTTTAAATCATGAAATTCCTTGGCACAATCATCATAGTATCTTTCATTCAAATATCAATATTTAAACTGCCTGTTGAATTCCTCCTAGGAAACTAGTTTTTCCTCCAATGTATGCACACTTTTGGCCTCTTCCCACTAGAGAGAAGCTCTACCATACATTTGATAAATGGCCAACCTGGACTTTAGGCTACTATCATACTCATAGATTTGAAAACACTTGATCATGTTTAAAATCCAAGACTCTACATCTTCTCCCTTCTCCCCATCAAAAGTAGGAGGTTTTATCTTCCAGAACTCCCCTTGTAGTTCCATCCTCCTCTTTCTCTTCTGATTTATTGGATAGATCTAGTTTGAATCACCTCAAATTTCATATTTATCTGATTCCATTTCCACACTCTTCCTTTTTGGTGCTTCCAACACTATTATTCGATGACTAGAGTTTTCAGTCAACTCCCTTATCATTCCTTCCTGCTCTTCTCTAGCTTTTAGCAGGTGTTCATGACTACTCCCGAGGTGAGCTAATTCTTGTTACAATTTCCTAATGACATCAATAAACTGAGACGTTGGTGGGGTACTTTCATTTCCCAGCTCAAAATATACCTCGTCACCGACTGTTATTTCTAGAGGAGAATTCTCGGCCATTCTGTTATGGTATGCTTCACCATTGTACCTTATAAACAATACAATTTTTTATTAGCATCTTATATTTAAATTTTTGTGCATATTTCATTTTACTATGATGGTTCCTTGCAAGCCCAATGTTGAAACTGTGGCTCTGATACCATTCTAACACAACCCTAAGTAAAGTCTTGTATCAATTATTATTATTATATTTTAAGGTTTTATGACAAGCACACCTTGCCAAAGACAGTTTTGAATGATCTTTGCTTAGACAAAGTATAATGAAAATAAAGAATACATGTGTAATATTCCTCTATACATAACTCCTTTTATATATTTATTTTCATTTAATTACAAATGTCATGTCATTACTACCTTTATGTCTAACCCCACTTGTGTTTGTTCCTATACACCTTCCAAATCTTAATTTCATTACTATTACATGGTCTAGCCACTTCCCATGGTAAAGAATATGTATGGTTACTTATAATATGGTCGCTCTAAAAAATATGAGCATATCAAAACCCTCAAGGTAAATATTATGGTCACACTTTATTTCATTTCATTAAGCATCCATAAGTAAGGTCATTGGTTTTATGATTATGAGGGTAACTTCATTCGTAAGTGTTGGAACTTATCTACTTAACTTTATATGGAACTCTCTGGAAGGGGTTATTAACCTAATGAAAATTTCGATTTATTTATTTAAAATATCGAATATTTTGAATTCCAATACTCTATACCCTACACGATGTGTCCACCGAGGATTTGTCAACCTTGTGTGGATCATATGTTAATCACATTGTTCCCGTACGATGGAAAATGGATGGTGATGATCCTATTGAAAACTTGGCAGAAAAACCCTAAATATTTTGTTGGGTTTCTCTTTTCACCTCAATTCATTCCTGCAAGGCCTTTTGGAGTTCTCGTGCTATAATGGTACCATAGAACCCCAACTTTACCTGATTTCAGTTGGACCTTCCCAAATTTTAGGATGGAGTATGAGGTAAGGGTTATTCTATGAGTGTTACAAATTTAAATTTAGTTCATTCTCATTTCATTTGTCTTGAGCCTGGATAAGTATAACCTCTTTTTTTCCCAGATTCTGGAGTGCGATTTAGCAAAATGGAGTTATTGGGTTTGAGTCAGTTCCTCACACTATCCCACGAGGTAATTATTTAACAACACATGTTGGTAATGTTCGATAATAGGAAAGAATCCGCTAATATTTGTTTCCTTTAATTTGGTTACAATTCCTCCCTTACTTTTGGTTAATAAAACTAATTTTGCAGTTGGACCCCTGCTTGACACCCCTGTTTCAGGTTGCCAATGCTCGGATGGGTTTTCCACACTGTGGACAAGTTGTTTCTTCCTACAAGTAATAATATTAATTGTGGATTTTTCTAGAGTAGCCCCAGCCTTACTAATAAATTAATTGAATTTTGAATCTTTGTTCATGGTTTCAGAATCCGCCCATTTATTTTATTTTTATTCGTAGGGTTAACCTCTAGTTTTTTTTCTAATTTAGTTCCTTCCCATTAGGAATACCGCAAGGCTAATATATACTTCTCTCCTTTATGTATCTCGGTATTTTCATGCTCTGGCTACATCAACAAGAAAATCCTCCCCTCTACCTCGACTAGGTGAGATTTCCTTTCTGTTGGGGTTTATCCTTTCCTCTGAGTGTATGATATTTTTCATTTTCTCTCTAGAGTATGGCCTTAATTCCAATTTTTTTTGTTTCTTAATAAAAATAGGTATGAGTGGGACCTTCACTTGTAACGTTTATGGTCATTGAAGTCAGTGATTGGCTTTTAATGACTTCTACTACTTCCAACAAGTTGATACTTCCCGTATAGTTGGAAGGGTCTCTTGTGGCACCAACATCCTATATTAGTTTCTATGTGGGATATAACTTTGGCCTCTAGCTGTGTCATGAAATGGCACTTCTAGAATGTATTTTTTCCCTATATGACATTTTAGATAGTATAATTGTCGTTGTACTTATAGCCTCGACTCAGGTTTTGTAATTTAGTATTCTTTTTTTCAAATCCTGGTATATACCCAAAGAATTTGAATGGGTGAAAGAAAAATGTGGTTACATAACCCTCCATAAATATGTATAAATTGTTATCTTTTTAAGATAGTTCCTCTCTGAAATTTACTGTACTCGACAATCGTAATTCCAATTTATTGTGTTATATTTTCTTCTCAATTACTGGAAAACTAGAATGGCTTAGAACATTAATTTTATGTTATGTTTCTCTTCTACTGTATCGGTTAACTTATCGACTCCGTCCCTATAACAAAATATTGATGTATATGTTGTTCCTCAATTGTTAAAAGGTTGTATGCTTATTTTTCTCTCAATCCACAGTGGTTATCAAAATTAATTTATTTTTTGTTCTCCGATTCTTAGTCAACACTCCTGGATCTATATGTGAATCACATCCTCTTACAGATTTTTCTCCTTAGAATTTACAACTTATAAACACACATTTTCTTTTTGCAAAAGATTCACTCCAAAAATAATTCCTAGGATTTTCCTAATTATTATTATTTCTCTTTTCATTGAGATTCCTTGCTTTTAAGGAGTTGCCCCATTACATGGTAGTTAGATACACTGCCTAGTAATTAAAAATGTATACCATTTAAATCCCTTTCTATTCTTAAATTTACATAATGGAATTAAATTTTGTTATTGTAACAACTAGGGTATGAGCTAGACTCTTCGCCCTTAGTCCTAAAAGATTTTCTTTCACAATAATTGTACTTATAACCAATAACCCATAAGGTTGTTGGGCAATAATTAATGGTTGGTGCTACCAATCCCTGTGGTTCTTTGATACTTGTTAAAAATTGCTCATGATGCTACTTCCACTCCATGCAATCCCCATAAAATGATGAAGATCCCAACTTCTCTTTACTTGATGTTTAAGCACGTCACAACCACTCTCACTAATTCGAGCTTAGAAATAGGACTCACTTAATTACCATAAGAGAAGTTTTGTTCGCTATATAAATCTACCAAAACTGATGCTGATAACTTTATTATAGCGGACTAGCAAACTTTTCTTTGCTCGGTAATTATACAACGATATTGTTTCATAAGTGTTTTTTTATAATAAAATGAAACAAGAGAAGGATTATTTCCCATTCCCTTTCTCTTTTCATGAGTGTCTTGCATCCCTATGCTCATTTCACCTCTCCCCTTTATGCTAGTGGTGAAACATTACATACATATACATACAGATACCCAAACATATATATTTTGTTGCATGCAAAAATAATAAAAATGTCTGATCAAACAACGTACTCATTGAAATACTATTCATATAATTTTAAGCTAAATTACCTACACTCAAAATAACATACAACAATTCGAGAGAAGAAAATCAACATATACAGATAATAGGTCTCTCTGCTAGCTATTAAGCACAACATCAATGTTCTTGTATGAACGAGTAATCCATTAGGAAATTCAAACTCAAATATTCATAACAATCTAATCGTATCCACTAATGGAACTATTCTTGGGAAACACTATCCTCCCAACCTTGAATTCATCTTCCAGTTCCCCTTAAATTGAAATCTCTTTCCAGTTGAATTGAACAACCTCTTGTGAATCTACCTAATGTATTTTTACTACTTTCCTAGAATATTTCTTTCCTTAGAAATGTCCTTCTTTCCCTGGGTCTACCAACCAACTTGCCTAGGCGTTCTTTCCATTTAAAAAAAAAAAGGTATCTCCTCATTTTTCTTTAAACCCCGCCTTTTTATCCCACGACACTTTATTCTAACCTTACTCAGTGATTCCCTATACTAATTTAGTATATTTTCTCTCCCATCATATTAAATCTTGTTGATCAAGTTGTAGGGGTTTTTAGAAGTTCTTTAAGGGAAGGTTATTCTGATCTCATCTGCCAATACTGGTTTTTGGATCTCGAGAAGAACCTATTTAACTCTAGTGTTTCTTTCCCAAGTAAATACCTAAATTTCTTTGCATTGATAAAATTCATTTATTACATTATCATAATTTATTTTTCACCTCAATTCAAGTTCAACATGGCTTTCTAGCCATTACACCTCAAAATAATTAAGTCTAAAGACAAATATATATTTACATAGAAACAAAAGGGTGTTACATAAATACAACACATATAACTAATAAAGATTCGAGAAGAAATAAAAAATAGAAGTTTGTAGACGAATCCATTCTATTTCCAAATAGTATGAAAAAAGAAACCAATACCAACATTGTATAAGATTATAAAATTGATCAATCCTTCGAAAAAAAATAAACATTAATTTTATGGTGAAGGAATTACAACTGGTCAAATAGATGGGTCCACTATTCCACGACAGTCAAAGGTCTTACATTATATTTAACCAGATGTAAAACATAAAAGATAATCCTTTCATTATATTCGATTTGCAGGTGTGGAAACACACAATACCACAAGTATACGATTCTACTATTATGAAGGAACCCTGGAGAATCATCTAATGGACTGAAGGGTTCATTGATCCTTAAGAATGACCTTAAGATATCTTGCAACCCTAGAAGAGATTCTGGTAAACTCGGGTATTGGTAACCCTATTAATAAAGAAAATACCATAATCAAAATGTTAAAGAGAAAACACATGCAATAATGAAGGATTTGATGCATAAGAAACTAAACACCAAATCACAATTAAAAATCCCAAGAGTACTTGTTGTAACCACATGAACTTTCCGTAGAAGGGAAACCTCACCTACAACAGCCAAAACCAAGAAGAGGTTTAGTTCTACAATTACAGAAAGAGACAAGGTAGTAAATTCTCTTCTTAAGCTAGGGTTGAAGGGAACTCCTCACCTAAAAACACTCACAGCCATAAAATTCAACCCCTGCACAATACACACCATAGTATATACTAAGAATAAGTAGTGTCAACAAAATCCTCCTAGGAAAGAAGCTTTGTGTGTTTACTTACCACTTGAAGGCCATCATGGAGGGAAACTCGATAAATAAAGTTGTCACTGCTGGAATGTCCTCTTGTAATAAAAAACCTCACCATCAAAAAAATTTAAACATCTCTAAAGGAGAAGAACCTACCAGAAACAACCCATTAAATCAAAAATATAAATACTTTTCATTTGGAAAAAATAGTGACTATCCCACTACAAATTTGGATTAGGGTTTGTAGGTTATTGTAGATCCACTCTAAAGGAGCAAGGGTTATGAATGAGATAAAGAATCATGACAGGGTTTAAGGTAGTTACCCAAAAACTACTCTGGAAACATAACAACCATAAGATCATTCCTTCAAATCTCAACGATGGATCTGCAGCTACATGTACACAATCTAAACAGTAATCTATCCATAAAGCACTCCAAACCCACCCTTTGCGACATGTAAGGGGTATGTAAATACTAATGGAAATAGCTCATTACCGATAAAATGAGAGTCCTGCACAACATTTGAGAAACCAAGATTTAAATCATCGTTTCATAAGTCTAATCATTAATATGTATATATGTACCAATGAGGCTCGGTGATAAATGCTAATTTACATTACCATTTAATTAATTCATGTATAATAAACTCAGCAATATAACCTAAATACTTTTTTTCTTAAATGTATAATTATGTTAGTGGGTGTTACAAATATTAATTTGATATATAAACCTAAATATTTTTTTAACTATCACCTTTTTCTCACTTCATTAAGTCTTCGTAACTATTTTCAAAATTTCATCTAGTGTTCCAGTCCACTTCGTTTTTCCATAAATACATGGAACGGCCTTGATTCAGATATCGTGAATAATTTTGATGCATTTCTTATTGAATTTTATGAATACATTTAATATAAGAAAGTATGTAAACATGGGCAAGACCCCTAAATTAAATAAATTAAATAGTAAGATTACTTTGTTATAATGTTTATAAGAAATTAAAAGTAATAAAAATAACAAAATTTAATTTGTTTTATTGTAAATTTGTTTTTTATTAATAAATATGAAATAATTTTTAGATAAAAGAAAATATAATATTATATATATTACATTAAAATATATAATTTATAAGTAGTAGGTATTAAGTTATATACATTTTACTTTATAGATTAAAATAATGTTTTTTAAAATATTTAAATTTAATTAATAAACCCAAAAACCTTTAATACTTACAATATAACTTACAATGTAAAATTTTTCTTAACCATAGATATCACCCTCATTTTTCCATAGATATTTTAACTTGTAAATAGGATTTTTTACAATAGCATTGGGCCAATATCATGGCTTATCAATACCACATGCCTAAGAACTATCTCTCATTGTGAACTATCTTCATTCATAATCAAAATATTTTATAATATTTTATTTGAATTTAATTTTTATACATTTTTTAATGAAATCTCAAAGAAAATAATTATAATTACTTTTGAGATTATATATAAAACCATCTATCACATTAAATATATTATAAATATAAACAACAACTATATTTTTAAGAATTCATATAAATTAAAATAATAATTTTGTAACCATATTTAACTTTCATTAATAAGCATATTGAAACTTAACAGTTACAATATAACAAAATTTTTAATCATTGATAGCAACCCCACTTTATCATAGATATCATAATATGGTGTGCCAATATGATGTCACGTCAATACCAAATGGCCAAAAACCATCTTTCATTTATTAACCAAAATATTCTATAAATTGTATTTTAATTTTACTTTATTAAATTTTTGCAGTAAGAGAATGGAGATGTTGTAATGACCTATCATGTTATGCTATCTAAACATTTTCGTTATATATTATATATATATTATATATATATAATAGTATATATATATATAGATATCACATTTTGATGTATTAAATTATAATAAAAATTAAAAATTAAATTTAAATAAAAGAATAAAAATAATAATTATAATTATAATTGATGAGAGATTTTCACAATTATTCATATTATTGGATATTTTCATAATTGAATAGTGTAATGTTTTTATTTGTTCAAGATTGTTGCATCTTTAAAAAAATTGAGCAAGGACAAATCAATTTTTTTTTTCTTATATCTTGATACACAACTTCGTAAATAGTCTAATCTCTCAGTGATATACCTCTCCGTAGAGGCTAGATATAAGTAGTCACATACTTCCACAATTATTCATATTGTTGGAGATTTCTGGAAGTGAATTGGGTAATGATTTTGAACAGTTCACTTATGGAAATCTCCAACAATAAAACAATTATAATTATTAACTCTTAATAATTAAACCAGCTTAGGTCCATCTAAATTTGAATCTATGAAGCTCCAAGAGGAAACAAATATCTTTAGGTGTGAATATTTTCTCAAGTTTTCACTTGAAAAGGAATTTGCACCTTGAGAGATTTGATCATGTTGGGCCTCAAATATGCCCAATTTTCCACTATATATTACTGACATTCATAGCCTAAATTCATTTACTTTTACACTCATTCTATACCATAATTCTTCAGCTTGCCGTCAAATCCTATTTTGCGTCTTACGGTTGATTATCATTAGCTTTCTTAGCTTTTCAATGGTTAGGGATGACTATGCCATGATTTACTAATCATGGTTTTTGCTAAGTTCATTTTCTGCAGTTTTCCATTACTGAAATTCCTCCTAGCTCATTTAAACTAGTTGGTGCAAGTATAGTACATAAATATCCAATTTGGGCCTTCGCCATTTTGGCATGATTTCGGGGAAAATCAAGGGAGGTTATTCTCCAAAATGATGTTCTAACACCTTCCCGTGAGTTGGATTGCACCCAGGTCACACATGTGGGTCTCTAGAAGCAAATCAATAAATCTGCTCAAAATTCACTCAGTTTCCAAACTCCCATATTTGACCTCGATTGGTGTGCATATGGAGGTGAATATGGAAAATATGAGAAAATGGGTTATTACCAGTATAATGAATTATCTATATCCAAAACTGCTTCTCCAGATTTGAAATTAAATAAAATTTATATGTGGGTCTTTGAGGTAGTTTTATAAAAAATCAGTGTTTTTCCAGAGTTCTAGAATCTTGCAAAAAAGAGCCAGAAAACCAACTTCGGGAATGATTTTCAAGAAGATGGATTTGAGTACGACAAATCCAAGAGAGGGGTTTGTTGAAAATATAACAAGTTAGGCTCCCTCCAAACCGGTTTCCAAAATTCTCTATTATTAGGAAGATACGACAATATCTTTGAGGTCAATTTGTTAAAAATGGGCAATTTTCTAGAATTGGGAAAATGACTAATTCGCCTTGTAAATCTTATAAATGGCTTAGCCATGTCCATTATTAAAAAAAAAAATTGGAAGAAGGAGGATATATTGAAAGGACTGAAAAAGGTATCCATACGAATTTATGTTTTGAATTTTAATACAACTCCAATTCTGTACTTAAATATTGTAAGTCATTTTGGTTCTTGAGTTTTAAGTGATTTGAGTTAATTTGGCCTTTCTTGAGGACTGGAAAGGATGCACCACCTTTGGAAACAAGTCTTATAGTTATTTTAGATATTAGGATTAGTTTTCTTTGTTAATTTACAACAACATTTTGTGTGATTGCTTAATTTTTTTGCACTTAAAATTCTTGTTGTAATTTCATAAACCAAGTCGACAAAGATAAAATTTCCTGATTGATATAACTTGATTAAGGTCATGTTGAGTGATGATTTAATATACCACTGTTTTTTTTTAGAATCTTATTGTACATAAACATTTATGAACTCTTATTGATTCAAATGCACAACTGAAGCATTGAAAGTATTTTAAACCCATACTTTGTATTCCTCATGAATTTGATGCCATTACATGAATTCTCCAATTCTATGTTTCTCTGTTGACTATGCAATATAATGAGAACATGGTTGTGCTAACATTAAGAATTGTGTGCATTACTATATAATCTCTTTGTTGTTTCGTGCGAGCAATAGTTTCAATTTCGTGAGTCTTTAAATAGCTTCAGTCCTTTGAGTTATGGTGTGTGCAAGAGTCTCGATTTCTTTGAATTTTCATTATGAATGATAGCTTTGATTTTATCATGAACAATAAGTTAGATCTCCTTTGATTTTTACCATAAACAATAGTTAGATTCCTTTGGTTTTTGATTCTGATCAATGGTTTTAATTATGAACAGAGGTTTTGATTTATTTGAGTATTGTCACTAGCTTGATTAGGATAGTAGATTTGATGAATTCCTTGAGAATAGAGTTCCAACTTCCTTACATGTCATTTGTTTCGATTTCTCTGAGTTTTATAATTTGTTTTCTTGAGATAGTGTTAGTTTAGAAGTCTTTACATTAGAATGTATTTTTTCGATTGAGCCAAAGTAGATTAGAAACTTCAAAGCTTAGTTTAGATTTTGTATTTGTTAGTTTAAATTAGATTTCATATTCTGAGCCTAGCATAGATTTAGCGTTTAGGCTTTTTGATTTAGTGTTCATATTCTTCAAATATAATGCCCTGCCTTGATTAGCATTAGAGTGATTGAATGAATGTTTTCATTGTACATAGGTTAAATTTCCTAGATAGCTTATGAGTATGTTATAGTTAATGCATCAGTGTGGTTTCATTGTAGTTAACTTTTACTTGCATTTAAGTTTTGATTGATTTATATTACTTAGATTGAGATTAATTTTTTTTAGTAATTTGTCTTCTGTACTTAATTCAGGAATAGGAATAGGAATCAATTTATGAATTTGATGTTAATTTAGGTTAGATGCTCTGATCCCACGTCAACTGCACTTGTGCCTCTAAGTATTACGACCCCAAATTGATAATTTGATGTTAGAATTATAACACATATAATTTCATCAAAATTTTTGGCGATGTTGCCGAGGAGGTGCTAAAGGGATTAGAGCGTAGTTTCTTTCACAAGTTTTTGGTGTCATCTTAGTTGCAGGGAATTTAGAGGGCAGAAAAGATGGTAAGGTGTGAGTGAAGAGCCACGCATCCTCTTTGGTTTTGGGTCTCTCCAAAGTCTCATTGTCCAAGTAAGCATGTTTGGTGAGTTTTATTGCAATTAGCGTTTTTTATTCATTTTGATAAAAAAAATTCAAGCTCTTTAAAGATAAAACATTTTTGGGGTGTTGTAAGAACCCCTACGTACTAATCCATATTGCGAGACAGGGATCAACAACCAATAGGATAAATTCAAAGGATGATTGAGAGCTTGAAGAATGCCCTCAGAGTACATTCTCAAATCCTAGCAGTGGCTGGGATATCCGCCTCTCAGGAAGAGTTCATCCTGACCACATTCAGGAAATTATCTATCTCTCCACAGCCAGAAAATGATTTAGAAGCCTCCCTTGATTCCTCTTCCTTGTCTATCAATAAGATCCATGAATCATATACAAAATATGATGGGGAGTATCGAGCTGAACTTGAGATAGAGGAAATTTCAACATGCCCAACAACAAGCCTTGTTTGCATACCAGAGACCAATTATCCAATTTTCCTGGCATGATTGAGGAGGATTCTCAGAGTGGTTCAAATGAAGAAATGGTTTGATACCACCAGGATTACATCGAGCATACGATCCAAATCACAATCCAGTCAAGGTACCACTCTCATATAAAGAACTCTTTGTATCACATATTTCAAAACTATTTATTTTTCATGCTCATGTACCCTCTAAAGTTTATATGTTAAATCTAGGCATGAATATATCTTTGTACCTAATTTAGATATGGCTTCATTGAAAGTTCTCTTTCACTTGAAGGAAGATGTCTTCTCTTAAGTATAATAGGAAAGTTAGTACTGTAATAAATAAATAAAGAAATGAAAATAGTAAAGAGAAAAATAAGTTCTTTTTTGAAAACCATATCTTCTATCCTAACTAGACAGGGAATTTTCTTGAAAACCAGGAAACTAGCTAGGAAATTTCCCAATAAAGTTTCTAAATTTTGTATGAGTACTTGAAATCATGTATCCTTCATTATGTTTATACTTGATTTGGTTTATGTGGGATTCCTTAAAGGCTACTTGCCAAGAAGACTTATCCCATCAATATCAGCACACTATCTTGGATTAAGTTTAGGGTTAGATAAGATACCTAGGAGCATGCATGCCTTAATGGCATCTATCCTTGTCATCTACTAAGGAAATACATCAATGTTTCTTGGTGGATGAATTATGCAGTCCATTTGACTTCGAAAAATCCATCCATGGCTTGTAAAATGTACCTAGTGCCTTGATTCCCATTAACACGAAAGGTGGGATATCTCGCATTGCTTAACGACTTCCTCAATGGTCGATAATCCAATTATTCTTTCTTATGCTCGATATCGACACCATTTATTCACATATGAAATATTGCACACGGGTGCATAGTGGTTGAATACTATATAGTTTCATACATAGATTTGCAATAGTTTGGGTTTTTGTATTATCGTTTCCATTGTCATTTGCAGCAACAATCACCTTCCTTGGTGTTTGGGGACATGTGACTCCTCAGGCATACGGGAGAAGGGGACCTTTAGTTCATCCTTATACTCTTCTATTCATTCTCCAACCTTCTTCGCAGGTCAAACCAACAATGTTGGGTCCCTATAATACTAGTGATCACCCCATTACTATTGTAGTTGTACCCCTTATTAATATTGGTGTGCCCCTATTGTCCCCATATTGTTATTACTGTGCCCCATAGAATGCCTCTATTGTTATTTTTGTTGCTTTATATTATTATTGTTAGGTCGGCTGGGTTATATTGTGACTCCTTACACTCCTATATATAGAAAGGAGGTTTTTTCATTTGAATCATCCAAGAATTGTTCATTTATGTAATGTAAAGGAGGTTGCCCCCTTGAAGAGGTTGAAATTGAAGGCATTGATCTATCTTTTCTATCTTTTCCTTGAGCTGGTTTCATTACATTTGGTATCAGAGCTTTGGATTCTAGGGTTTCACTGCTCCAAACAGGTCATCGTGGCATTTCGCTATAACTTTTCTTTTTGCGATGTTTCAGAAGCGAATAAAAAACCCATTTGAGATGAACTCATATTGAACCTTGCATCAGAATTTCAAGGCTATTCGCATTATATTTATGGAGATATGATCTGAGGAAGTTGGTCTTTTTGCAGACTCCTGAATTACATTCCAAACAGGTGACCTGGGTAAAATCATCATAACTTTCTCTCTGAACATCGAATTGAAATTTTGTAAGAAGGTCCAGAAAGAGGACGGAATGTAGTTTCTTTTATATATTTTTTAGAGCCAAAGGTCGAAACAGGGACACGTGGCACGTCGTACAATTTCACTCTACTGAATTAGTCTATAATCAGGTCATTGTGGGAGATTTGGCATAACTCTTCATTGGAGAATCCAATTGGGGTTAGACTGGTGGCATTCGAAAGAGGACATAGAGGGCTACTGCCGGTCACAATTTCAGAACTAGGTGATCTGAAATTACAGAGATACATCAGAGGAAATATTGAGCTCCTACAAAGTGAAAAAAAGTGTGTAGATTTTTTAAATTTTTGCTTAAGCTTGGTTTGAAAAATTATTTTGAAGGAATTCAAAGGGCATAGTAGAGCATTAGTATCAGTAACTGATGCCCCATGGAAAGAAAATGCAAAGACCTAGTAAGCAATCTGAAAGCTCTAGCATGACTCATGAAGAAGAGGAAGAAATGCTACATGATATATCAAAATTACAAGACCAAGTGCAACAAATTTCATGCTCACAAAAGCTAATAGAAGCTAAGATAAAGGGCGTGGAATCTAAGGTAAATGGCCTAGAAGTGAAGATTGACGATTTTAAGATAGATTTGAAGGGATATTTGACAAATTTTCTACAAGAAATACTTACTAATGGTGAAAGGGGAGTAAAGGAAACTCATCATGCGAACAAAGAAAATGTTAATCATGATTTCATAGAATCTAATGTTGGAAGAAGACGCACCAGATTCCAAAAATTGATATCAGGAATTTTGATGGCAAGGATCCCGCAACATTGATATTATAGATGGAGCAATTTTTCGATCTCAATAATGTGTAAAACACACAAAAGCTACGTATTGCAACTTTATATTTGGAACCAAATCAGTTTGTATGGTATCAATGGCTTTGCTCTCATAAACAATTTATGACTTCGGCAATTTTTACGGAAGAATTGATAGCACATTATGAGGATAGAAAAAGAAACACTTTTTTAGCGAATTGATAAGTCTCAAACAAAAGGGTTCAATAATGGAGCACATTGAGGAGTTCCAAAAATTGAACATAAGGGTAAAATATATTCCAAAGGAGAATAGGATTGATGTGTTCATAGGGTATTTAAAGGATAATATCCAACATGATGTTCGCCTTTGGGAACCTGGTTCATTAGAGAAGGCATTCAGATTAGCAAGAAAAATGGAAAGCAAAATTATGGCAACGAGGAAGCATACCACTCACAACTATAAAGACGAAAGTGTTGTTGCCGCTAGTCTTCCACAACCTATAAGGTTGACACCACAAATTGGAAGAAACAAAGAGAAAAGGGATTTGTTACAGTTGTGATAGCAATACACTAAAGCCATAAGTGTGCTGAGAAGAAATTATTCTACATAGATTGTGAAGAGGATAGAAAAAAGGAGCAAGAAAGGTCAAAAGAAGAGGATATACTCCAGGAACAAAGCCTAGATGAAGAAAAAATTAATCCGACCATATCTTGTAATGCATTGGAGGGAATTACCGCTCCTCAAACCATCAAGATAGAAGGACAAATCAAGAAGAAAAACGTAATTGTGTTGATCGATTCAAGAAGTACCCACAATTTTCTTCATTGTAAGGTACCAAAAGAATTGAATTGCTTCCTATATCCAGCACCAGAGTGTCAAGTGATGGTTGCAAATGGAGGAACAATAAATTGCTCTGGAAAGTACCATAATATCAAGCTATCCATGGGAGAATATGTATTGACTAGCCCAATGCTTTCCATTCCAATGGGAGGTGTTGATGTTGTATTCGAAGTCCAATGGCTACAATCGTTGGGTACAATAGCTTTTAATTTTCAATAACTTTTCATGATTTTTTTTGTGGAAGAAAAGGCAGTTGAATTAAGGGGTATTGTAGGGAAACCGGGAAAGATAATTAGCTCTAACGATATGACAAAGCTTCTAAAAGGGAACAAAAGGGTGTAATTTCACAATTATGTTCACTAGATGTTTCCACATTGGAATCATCTATTTCTCCAGATCTCCAAAAAGTCTTGGACAATCATTCCAAGCTATTTGAGACTACCAAAGGTTTCCCACCTATTCATGATCATGATCATGCTATTCATCTGATTCTAGGAAGTGTTCCTCCAAACATCAGGCCGTACAGATATCCCTATGCCCAAAAGAGTGAAATTAAACGTATGGTTGCAGAAATGGATAGAGGCTGGTATAATTCAACCGAGTAAAGTTCTTTCTCTCTGCTCGCAGTAGTATTTGGTGCACAAAGAAGTGTGGATATGGCGCATGTGGTTCGATAATAT
>APFE030492962.1:0-24706 GCA_000404065.3 Pinus taeda | reverse complement strand
AAACGAAGCAAGGGAGGAATGGAAGAATGATGAAGAAGTGTGGGCACTTATTCAAAAATTACAACAAGATTCCAGTACGTCTGATACATTTAGCTGGAAAAATGATTCGTTATGGTACAAAGATTGCATATACCTTTATAAGAATTCCCAGCTAAAACAAAAGATTCTTATGGAATTGCACACTTCTCCCTTAGGAGGGCACTCAGGATTTTTAAAAACTTACCATAGGGTTACGAAGGAATTTTTTTGGGATGGCCTTAAATCAGATATTCAAAAGTTTGTGGCAGAATGTTTGGTTTTCCAACAAAATAAAGTTGAAACAATTAAGACACCGGGTCTACTACAACCTTTATCCATTCCAAGCCAACGTTGGGAGGAGGTTTCAATGGATTTTATCACAAGTTTACCCAAATCTGAGGGAAAGAGTGTCATCATGATGGTAGTTGACAGACTTACCAAGTATCCACACTTTTGTGCATTATCACATCCATTTAAATCTAGTACAATTTCTACTGTATTTATGGAAACAATTCAAAAGCTACATGGAAACCCAAAGATTATTGTAAGTGACAGAGAGCCCATTTTCACTGGAAATGTTTGGACAAAATTATTTTCTTGTCTTGGTACTCAGTTAGCTCATAGCTCATCTTATCATCCTCAATCTGATGGGCAAATTGAGATAGTAAAAAAATGTTTGGAAGGATATCTTTGTTGCATTGTATCTAATAAACAGACACAATGGGTCAAATGGTTGCCTCTGGCTGAATAATGGTATAACACCTCCTTCCATACACCAACAAAAATGACCCCATTTATGGCACTTTATGGGTATCAGCCACCATCCATCACATCATATTTAAGAGAAAATTCTAAGGCTCAAGCAGTGGAACATCACATTGAACATCAACAACATGTCCTCCAACTCTTAAAGGATAACCTTGTGTTAGCACATAATAGAATGAAACAACAAGCATATCAACATCACAACGAAAGAAGTTTTGATGTAGGTGATTGGGTATTCCTACGGCTACAACCATATAAGAAAATGTGCCTCAAGCAAGCTAAGAAGGATAATAAATTATCACCAAAGTATTATGGTTCATACAAGGTGTTGCAAAAGTTTGGTACTATGGCATATAAATTGGAGCTTCCTGCAGCTTCTTGATTACGCCTAGTTTTCCATGTTTCATGTTTAAAGAAGGTTATAGGCAATAAGCTCCCAGTTCAAACAATATTTCCAGAACTTGACGAGGAACAAAAAATTATATTAGAACCAGAAGAAGTCACGGAAACAAGAAGTCGACAGCTATGAAATCGATCAATTTCAGAGTATCTTCTCAAGTGGAAGAACTTATCTGCTAAAGATTCCACATGGGAGGATGAGAATTTTATACAGAAGCATCCATAACTACTCAAGCGTTGAGGACAACAATTTTTTGAAGGAGAGCGGCATGTTGTGTCCCTATAATAATAGTGATTACCCCATTACTATTGTAGTTGTACCCCTTATTAATATTGTTGTGCCCCTATTGTCCACATATTGTTATTATTGTGCCCAATAGAATCCCTCTATTGTTATTTTTGTGGCTTTATATTATTATTGTTAAGTCGGCTGGGTTATATTATGACTCCTTATACTCCTATATATAGAAAGGAGGTTTTGTCATTTGAATCATCCAAGAATTGTTCATTTATGTAATGTAAGGGAGGTTGGCCCTTCGAAGAGGCTGAATTTTAAGGCGTTGATCTATCTTTTCTATCTTTCTCTTGAGTTGGTTTCATAACAAACATTCACATCAACTCTAGCTTTTCCATCCTCCACTTCATCTTACAAAACCAAAGACATCAACGACAAAGGTAAAACTTGAGGTGAATTGGATTAAGATTCTCTAATTCATTAGAAGTTTTAGGAAACTTAATGTTTCACCACTTCTCATTCCATGCATTTTATCTTTCATAAACCTTTTTTTCCCTCCATTCATAATGTTGATACTTTGATTACAAGACCACGTAAAAACAATTCCTTGTTGTATAAAAAAAGTATCTTTAGTGCCTTCTCCTCCCATGATAAACAATCGGAGGATGAATTCATAACTTCCATGAAGTGATAAAGGAAACCACCTAAAACAATTGGCCTTGTGATGACAGAGTATGCAAGCATCCATCCACATACTTACCATCTCCATCACCACCTCATTTCATCCATTATCTCTTCCTCATCTATCCCTTTCTTGTCATGAATTTGTATTGCTTTGAAAATCAATATGATATTCTGATGTGAAGGTTTATGTTCCATAAGAAGCAACACCTCGAAATATTCAAGTATTTCTTCTCCACAAGAACCAATACTCCCAAATATTAAAGCAATGTTGTCCCACAAGAACCAACATTTTCAAAACAATGTTAAGAAATTGTCAATGAGAAAGCGATCTGTATGCATGAGGACATGCAAATCCTGAGGCACGGGAGGATGTTGGGCCTCAAATATGCCCAATTTTCCACTATATATTACCGCCATTCATAACCTAAATTCATATATTTTTACACTAATTTTGTACCATAATTACTCAACTTGTCGTCAAATTCCATTTTGCATATTTTGGTTGATTGTCATTAGTTTTCTTAGATTCTAGATGGTTAGGGTTGATCTTTCCATCATTTACTAATCACAGTTTTTTCTAACTTCATTTTATAAAGGTTTCCATTGCGCAAATTCCTCACATGTCAATTAAACTGGTTGGTGCAAGTAGAGTACAAAAATATCTAATTTGGGGCTTCAACATTTCGACATGATTTTGAGGAAAACCGATGGATTTTATTGTCCAATATGATTTTCTAACACCTTCCCATTTGGATTGAACTTAGGTCAAACATGTGGGTCTCTAGAAGAAAATCAACAAATATGATCAAAATTTGTTCAGTTTCAAAACTACCAAGTTTGACCTCGATTTACCTGCATCGGGAGGTGAATTTGGGAAATATGATAAAATGGGTTTTCTACCAATATGATGAGTTATCTATATTCAAAACCGTTACTCTAGATTCAAATTTGTGTAAAAGTTAAAGATGGGTCTTTGAGGTTGTTTTATAAAAAATGGTTGTTTTTCCAGAGTTCTAAAATATTGCAAAAAGAGCCAGACAACCAACTTTAGGCACGATTTCTGAGGAGGTGGTTTTGAATGAGACAAATCAAAGATAATTGTTTCCTGAAAGTATAGCAAATTAAGCTTCGTCCAAACTATTTTACAAAATTCTCCATTATTAGGAAAATATGCCAATGTCTTTGAGGTCAATTTGTTAAAAATGGGCAATTTTCTAGAATTGGGGAAGATGACCAATTCGCCTTGTAAATCTTATAAATGGGTTAGCCATGGCCTATATCGAATTGTCTCTTGGAAGAAGGAGGATAGATAAAGAGGATAGATCGAAAGGACTCAAAGAAGGTATCCATATGAATTTACATTTTGAATTTTAATACAACTCCAATTTTGTACTTAAATGTTGTAAGTGATTTTGGTTCTTGAGTTTTAAGTGATTTGAGTTAATCTGGGCTTGCTCTAGGAGTGGAAAGGATCCACCACCTCTGGAAACAAGCCTTATAGTTAGTTTAGATGTTAGGATTAGTTTTCTTTGTTATTTTACAACAACATTTTGTGTGATTTCTTAGGTTTTTTTTTGTACTTAAAATTCCTGTTGTAATTTCATAGACCAAGTTGACAAAGATAAACTTCCTTGATTGATATAAATTTATCAAGGTCATGTTGAGCGATGATTTAATATATCATTGTTTCTTTTTAGAATATTAGTATATAGAAACATTTATGAACTCTTCTTGATTCAAATTCACAGTTGAAGCATTGAAAGTATTTTAAACCCATACTCTATATTCCTCATGAATTTGATGGCATTACATGAATGCTCCAATTCGGTGTTCCTTAGTTGACTATACAATGTAATGAAAACATGGTTGTGTTAACATCAAGCATTGTGTGCATTACTATAGAATATTTTGATGTTACGTGTGAGCAATAGTTTCGATTTCATGAGTTTCGTTAAATAGATTCAGTCCTTTGAGTTCTATTGTGTCTAATAGTCTCAATTTCTTTGAAGTTTCATTATGAATGAAAGATTTGATTTTTCTGAGTTTTATCATGAACAATATGTTAGATCTCCTTTGAGTTTTATCATAAACAATAGCTACATTCCTTTGAGTTTTGATTGTGAACAAAGGTTTTAATTATGAACATAGGTTTTGATTTATTTGAGTTTTGTTGCTATCTTGATTAGGACAGTAGATTTGATGAATTATTTGACAATAGAGTTTCAATTTCCTTATATGTCGTTTGTTTCGATTTCTTTGAGTTTTATAATTTGATTTCTTGAGATAGCATTAGTTTAGAAGTATTTGCATTTGAATTCCTTTTGTTGATTGAGCCAAAGTAGATCAGAAACTCTCGAGCTTAGTTTAGATTTCATATTCGTTAGTTTAAAATAGATTTGATATTCATGAGACTAGCACAGATTTAGTGTTCATTCTTTTTTATTTAGTGTTGATGCTCTTCGAATAGAATGCTCCTTCTTGATTAGCATTAGAGTGACTGAATGAATGCTTTAATTGAACATAGGTTGAATTCTATTGATAGCTTATGAGTATTTTGTAGTTAATGCATGAGTGCCATTTCATCGTAGTTAAGTTTTACTTTCATTTAACTTTTGATTGATTTAATTTACTTAGGTTGAGATTAAAATTTTTTAGCGATTTGTATTCTCTACTTAATTCAGAAATAGGAATAGGAATCAATTTTAGGAATTTGATGTTAATTTAGGTCAGATGCTTGATTCCCACATTACTTGTGCTTGTGCCTGTAAGTCTTATGACCCCGGATTGATAATTTAATTTTGGAAGTATAACACATATAATTTACCCAACATATCCCTCTCACACTTAATAGATCTATAATGAAGATGCATCTAGACTAGTATGTAACAAAGTATATATTTATGTCGCCACCACCTCACTCCAAATAAGTAAGAGAAAAAACCATGTTTTAAATTCCACAAATAGCTTTATGCATTTATTATCCATATTAAATCTACCCCCACAATTCTGATGTCTATGAACTTGTGCTCAAACACATGTTTTCAATTATCACATTTGTGACTCCAATTTCCTTTGTGTCCTGAAGTTAATGACATCCAACCTTCAGCAAATTAAAAATTCAAATGATAGTGTAAATTCCATGTCCCCTAATAAGTTTTTTTTTCATTACATTAGTCTAATGTCTATAGCTAGATTATGTATTCTTTACGATAAATAGTCATTGAAAATATCTTAATTACATTTAGTATGTAAACTGAAAGTTGGTAAATTTTCTTTCTATGATTTTACATTGAACAAAACCATGAAGTATGTATATATATAAGTTTAATGTTCTATTATCGACATAATTTCAATAACATCCCTCATATTATGTTATATGAATTATTAGTTGTACCTTGTTTGGTCCAAAAAATCTTTAAATACAAGTCCTGAAGTAATTCCAAGTATTATGTGGTACAAACCGGTTACCAATATAAACTCTCATCTGTCTTTGGGTTAATGTTTAATGTTGTAAGATTCTCACGTGAAATAATTTAGAGTCATTTTTCAAACTTATTCATAAATGTTTATAGCATCGTATGACCAAACATTAAACCTATGTGTCAATGTGAGGTTTTGCGTATGAGTATGCATCAATAATTATTATGTTTCTTAAAAATGCCTTTATTAACAAATCCAAAATGATATAACCTGTGGCTCTTGTGAAATTTCTCGAACTCCACATGTCATGCAAACCTGGGGGTACTGGTATGATTTGACACTCGATAGGTGTTTTTATCTTCTCCATCGATTCTTAGGGTTTCAAACCAAACAGTCTCCATGTGATCAGGACAGTTAAGGGTAACTAACTCCTTCCTTCAGTGATGACAAGGACTCATTTTGGGGTTTCATTCTCTATGGATGAGTTCTACAATTTTGAACCAAACACTAACAGGGCCATTTCACTTATCAAATTCGATGGTGTTCCCTCCATTTTCAAGTGACACAAACATTATTTTGTCTCATATATCCCCTTTGTTTAATTGTTCCTAATTTCTTTTGCATATTTGGTTGATTTGTTTTATTACTCTTGTTATGAGCACTGCATGAAAATATCGATAGGGCCAATGAGGAAGTTTCACTAATTGGTTTCCTGCATACATCCATGTGGTAAATTTGTTTTCTTTCCTCCTTTGAAACCTTTACCTCTTGACGATTTCCTTTCCCTTTTAAAATCAATGTTATGCCTAATATACTTAGGGTGGCTCCTATTGTTTACTGTCAACTTTTGAAGGTATGGACATATTTATCTTATCATCTTTGGGTTGGATTTCCAAAATTTTTCTCTCCACCAGCCTTGTATATGCATATACTTAACATTGATTTAGTTCGCAAGTAAGGTTTCTAGCATAGCTACTTTCATAAATTTATTTGATTATTTCATTATTCGACACTTACCCACTTAGTAACATGTTTTTATTTAATTATTACCTTCCTTTCCTTAGAGGTTTCTGTCATGGATTGTTTGGCTTGACCCTTGGATAAAATTGTAATTTAATGTGTAGTTTGAGCTACAACGCATTAGGGTTTTAAATTTTGTATTTGTAAATATTTTGAACTAAGGGTTTTAGAAGTGAAGAGTCTCCCTTCAACATTTAAGTGTTTCTACATAGTGGGTTAATTGAAAATGTATGGCTAGGGTTACAACTTTTAATTAATTAAATATTTCTCTTTTGTGTGTCATTAAAATACCAATTCAAGGAATTCACAGTTAGAATTGATTTTGTCCTGATCTTAATAATTGGGTAGCTATTGTGTTTTTTAACACTTTCGAACATTCACCATATTTTCTACTTAATTGTTACATATAATTTATTTGTTTCCTTACCTATCAAGATTTATTTCGATAATTTTAGTAAAATGCTTGACTTCATTTTGCATATAACTATAACTTATTACTGTAGCTTCGATGGTTTAGAAGTTATAGCTATTTTGTATCTATTGCTTATTTTCACATAATTTTATTATTCCAACATATTATTTACAACAGTGTATTTATGCAGTTTTTATTTTAGAACCCATAGTTAAGTTATATAATTTCACTATGTATATTTGATTATAATTATTTGTTTCTATTGGGGATAATATTTCAAAAATAGCTTTCACTACTTAAATTCATTCTTCACGTTAATACACTGGGCTCGGATAGGATTTTGGCTACAAGTTCTTACCGGTTGATCAGGGAGCTTGTAACATTCCTGGGTGACATTGTATGAAAATTCGTGGAGTCAGGAAATTTTTACAGTATTTAAGAGTGTTTAACTTTCTTCATTAATTTATATATTCCTTCAATTACCATTATATAAACCATCATCATTAAATATAGTAATCTTTAGTAAAATAATAGTGAGTTACACAACCATTAAATGTCACTTTTGTAGCATATTAACTTAAACTTTCCAATGTCAGATGGCATTAATTCCATGGTTGATTTGACTCAGTTAGTTAATCACAATCTTGATAATATAACCATCACATAATGTATGGAATCAACATCATAAAAGGATACAACAAGCAATCACATCATTAGACATCGATATACCTTGGAAAACATGTATGGTGAAAAACAACAAATGTTTAATTTTATTATTAAACACACATGAGGGTGTTTACCTATCACTCAATGGCTTATAAGGGAGTCCATCCCTTAACAATTGTCATAAAATATTACAAAGAAATATCATTTGAATACAACTTATCGAGCTAAAATCTATTAAAACCATCATTATACCATTTACCCATAAATCTTCAATCTTTATATGTTTTTGTCCTGGTCGTTCCATTAGTGGACAATCATGCAGCTCATAGTCCCTAATCTGCATGGACCACAAATATTTACCTCCAAAATGTTAACCATGAACTCTCCTTTACACAATTCACCATCATTTCCTTCCATTTCTGTTTCTAACGCACTTTGATGTCATGATTAGATAAAATATTAAACCACTAATAAACCTTTATTAGTAACACTTCAACATCTATTTCTGTGCACACATAAGATATAAAAAAAATGTCATGAAATTCCTTCTTTAACATCATTACACCTGCATTAGTAACAATCATATCACTATGAAGAATCATCTTTGCAACAAAATGATAACATAATCTTGCATGCACTTTCATCTTCTTTCCAAAGGAAATCTAACATACTAGATACTTTTCTTGTGCATGAAAATGCATAACAAGACGAAATTTTCTTTGTGCCTGCTATTATGTGTTGTTTTCCAACAAAAAATAACATAATAGCTTGTTCTTCTTGCATTGGAAGCATATATTTCCTTCCAAAGGAAACTAAACAAATCTTGCATGTAAAAACACATTTCTTTTCCAAGGGATAAATTCATAATATCTATTGTTTCATGCATGCAAGCATGGCTTTTCATATTACCAAAATATCTATCCCAATAACTATACATAATCTTCTCCCATAAGAAACCCAATACCATATCTAATCCTTTTATGTGTGCAAATGGATATTATTCTTCCAAAAAGAAGGCTTACACAATCAATATCATGTGATTGCACCTTTATTTTCTCCAAAAATCTAGTACCAAAACTATACTTTTCCTTGAATGCAAGTGCATATGTTTCTCTAAAGAATCTTCCAAAAGGAATATTAATGCAATAAAACATGTGATTACCAGTTTTCCTCTCGAATAATTTAATTCAATAATGCATTTAAGGACATGTTTTTATCTTTTCTTCTTTTGTAAGACTTCTAACACAACAAATACATATATATATATTTATTTATTTATTTTCCAATGAGTCTAAGACACTAATTATTCTTTTTTTTAAAGTTAGTTAACTCACTAGTTATTATGCATTCAATACAAAAAAAAAGATTCCTATCATTTCACACATCAGACAAATTTGCAATATTTCCTCAAGAAATAAAATGAATAGCAAATCCTTGTCAATTAACACAACCAATTTTATTTTATGAAATGTTTTTATGTGAAATATTTATAAAATAAGTTACGTATCTCTTTTTGCATGACTCAAGCTTTCCATGCATGTAAAATCATATATTCATTTCGAGTATATCAGATACACTATATATTATTCCTATGCACATCAACACATATTCTCTTTAATAGTCCAATGTTTCTCTTCAAAAATTTAATGCATATGCATCATGAGATTATCCCTCGTAATCTTTTAAATAAAATAACTTAATTTCTTCTCAAGAAATATCAAAATAATAGTTCTATTTTTATGCATGTGAATAACTTATCTCAAGAAATATCAACTTTAATAGTTGTTTTTTTGTGCATGCAATTAATTAATTTCTTTTCAAAAATTCTAACACAATAATTATATTCTCCTATCCATGCAAATGTATATATTTTTCTTTCCTTGAAATCTATCATAATGACTTATTCTTTTCATACATGGTGCTAACAAATCAAATGGGAGACCTTTGTTCTTCTTCTTTTAGTCATCCACATTGGGCGTAGTTTTTGAGCACCTAGAAACAATTTTTTGAAATGAAAAGCATGGTTTTGTTTGGCACGTGTTCGTTTAAAATAAACTCTCTCAACTTTTACACAGGTGTCATGGTTTGGAATATTTGAATGAATCTTTGCAACCCATTTTTCTAAATTGAAATATTAAATAATTTTGTGTTTTAGTCAACATTGGGCATGATTTTTGAGAATTTGAAAATGAATTTTCCAAATCAAAAAGAGGTTTTTCTTAAGACCGTGCTCATTTACAAAAACATCTTTCTTTTTATATAGATATATCACTGTCTAGGAGATACGAAGGAATATTTGGACCTTATTTCTCAATAACTCATGAAAATATTTTTCCAAGATTAACGTCATTATATTTTCTTTGATTTTTAATAATTCATGGAATATTTTTCTACATGCAAACATTTACTTATTTTCTAAAATAGATGTAGCATAATATATACTAATCTCAAGTATTTTCAATTTAGTATCTAAGAGAAATCTAATATAATATAGATTGATATCATGCATATGGAAATGATTTTAATACATTAATGCATAGATAACTCATGGAATTCCTCATCCCAACGGAACTCCTGATGCAATTGTTATAGCATAATTCAAGACTCCTACAATTATAATGCTCTGATATGGCCTTGGGAAGCTCTTTCCCATTTATACTTGATCATTTATTAAAAAATAATATTTCAATTATATATGTGACTCTTCCCTTAGAAAAGTGCATATACACATGGGTACCATAATACAAAACCCGTGTACATAATTGAAAATATGAGAAAATAAAAATATTTCCTATTTTTTAGGTGGGGTTTATGGTTCAACTAAAATCCCACCTATAGGATCCCTGAACAAACTGAATCAAATTATTTTTGTTGGTATTTATACACCTCATGGGAATTCCTAAATCATATAAGGAGATAGGATGTTGAAAGTATATCCCCTTTGTCCACAAATCAAGTCTGATTTTCTTTATGTCTCCTATGCTATGAGTCATAGGAAACCCTTGTTTCCTTGCAAATATGTTCATCTTCCATTATATGACATACCTGGACACGCTTGAGAGGTGATCTTTGAGGCTTGGTCGGATGGATTCATAGGAAGGTTCCATTGGTGTTGTGGTCAAATCAAGTTGTATTCTTCCACTCTTTTTTGCTGGTATCAATAAAGAAGCTCTATCTTGTTCCTAAAATGTTATGATCTGATGTCTTTTATGATTCATGTCTAATATATCATGATTTATATGTTGATGCTTGATTATATAACATGTTTATTATGCATGCACATTGAACTACTTTCTATGTATATACTTCTCTGAATTGTGTTGTAGATCTGATCACTTTGTGGGATGAATAGGGTTTGGACCCTACAGGATCAACCGTAAACGTAGGACCTACAGGTACATCTCTCGAACCCAACTTTAGTAGATTTTATAGTCTGCTTCTTTGAACCTATGCTTCTTGTTGATATTCTGCCTTTGATTTGTTGATGTTTTCAACCCTTACTTAGGGAAGTTTTTCCTACCAACAAAAATATCCTAATTTTAATCAACCCTTTATGCCACACTACTATAGCCAACAATGGTTAGATAAGAGATGAATCAATCTTGCATTGAGTTCTCGATAGGACCAAATTTTACTCAACAGATTTTTAGATACAATTATTCAAAAACACCCATTCCTCTGACTTGGCCTACTTCTATATGTATTTGGCCATTAGTTTTCATTGTCCATCGGCTTACAGTAAATATAATTAAGAAGATGCAATATCTTTTATAAATCCTAAAATCATTCCATAAATCAGCCATAAATCACTCCACAAACAATATTTTCCTAAGTCCTAAAATCACTCCATAAATCATATTTTTCTAAATTCTAAAATCATTAAATAAATCATCAATAAATCTCTCATGTTTTTTCAAAGTAGGTGTGTTTTTTCTTTATGTACAAAATATCTCCTATTCATAGTTTTGCTAAAACTATGACTCATTGGTTCTAAAGTTCATAAAATATACCAACTTGGAAAATACAATTTATTTACATAGAAAAATATAATTTATTCTCAATTTAAGAATTAGGAATAATTATATCTATAATATTCATGTAATTAATAATTAGAAGAATATTCTTCTTTTAACATAAATATAAGAATTTATATTTAATTATTCAACAACACTCGTTTTATGATAGTTTTTACGACAACTTATGCAAGGCTTATTACAAAGCTAAACTAGTTTAGTGTGGAAAATATTTTGTGTAACTATAACAAACTCTCCAAAACCCCCTTTTATTATTATTATACCACTATCAGGTTAATAGTCTTAGCTTATTAGGTACATTATAAAGTTGCCACAAGACTTCTCTTTTTGACTCATTTAATTATTCTTCACTATTATTATTACCAATTTCACAGAGGAGCTGGGAACTGATTATAATTTGGGTCTTGCAAATTCCTTCTATAACACTTAGTTATACATATGTAAAGAACAAGGTTTGTTTCCAAACCCTGGCCCTAGTCTATAATTTGGAAAGTAATCGGGTTTAATCATAACCCACAACAACATTATTGCATATAGTAATTACTCATACTCTTTATATGTACCCCTTTATAATTTTTCCTCCATAACAAAATTCTCCTTATAATCATCAACACAAAAATTTATACTAAATACTTACAAATTTACAATAACTTCTTTATACTGGATTTGAGACCTCTGTGGTACAATATTTTTAATTTAGTCATCGGAGATTCCACAGTAAGAAAGTTTTTCTGCCAACGTTTCAAATCCCAACCGGGATCCATCATCAGGGCAACTTGAAGCTTGATAGAAGAAGAGCAGCTTATTAGGGTATAAATAGAGACGAGGAAATAAGAGAGGAGGGTCGGCTCTCAATTTTTTTGAGAAGTCGGCTGCCTCTTGATTTAATGGAAATTATTTAATTAATTTTGATTTTTAAAATAAAAATTAATTAAATAATTCCATTAAATCAAGAGGCAGCCGACTTCTCAAAAAAACTTGAGAGCCGACCTTCCTCTCTTCTTTCCTCATCTCTATTTATACCCTAATAAGCTGCTCTTCTTCTATCAAGCTTCAAGTTGCCCTGAAGATGGATCTCGGTTGGGATTTGAAACGTTGGCAGAAAAACTTTCTTACTGTGGAATCTCCGATGACTAAATCAAAAAAACTTCTTTATAATCTGTTGCTACAAAGACTTGCAGAAAATTCACATTACATCAAATACAAATAGTATTATATGTTCTCAAATTCACAAATTAAGATGCTTATATTTATTAGGTCAGGTTGCTAAGAGATTCACAGAGTAAATGCCACTCCTCCCAACCAATGAGAATGGAAATAATATCCAATTCTCCCCATTAGCCTTTTAAGTTCAAGAAAAATTGATAGACAGTGACCTAGCAAGGTTTGTTCTTAGGCATCATGACCATAGTTGTCCAACCAAAGAACTCATCGACTCACAAGTCTGCCTTAGGGATTTCACTTGCTTCAACGAACTCAATAATACCCTAGTAGGCAATTTCATGGTTTCCTTGAACAACATCTTGGTGCATGTTCACAATCTTACAACTTCATTCCCCTCACTTGGACCTCCTCTAACTAGGTACCAAGTCTTCAAGATTGCCTCAAGTTTTCTCTCCTCTCACCTTCTTTGCTCCCTTATCCGAACTAAGATTATTTATCTCTAGGGAGTAAAATAAATATCTTCAAACTGTATGGTAAATGAAAATTTTCATCTAGGGTCTTTTCCCGTGAATTCCAATACCTTTCATAACATTTTTAGAATAAATTAAAATAAAAATTTAAACATAAAAATTTCCCACTAGGCTTTCCACTTAGCCCATGATTTACAAAGTCTTCATAACACCCTCCTCCCACATATCCCAAGTTAATAGGTGTGTTGGGGTAAATATGTGATGAGATCATACTATGATCTAATTTAACTCCCCATGTATAGTTAAGGAAGTGGAATTGACACAACACAACCAATCCAACCTTAGACACATGCTAGAAAACCTCCATGAGCCAACCAGCCTTTCCAAGTGACCAATCCATGATGCAACATAAAATTTTACTTACTTAGATCCTTGGTTTCTACCATTCCATGGGCATGAATGTGTATAGAATCCTCTAGTTACTCTCACAACAAGGACATGCAAGAAACTGGGGTATTTTTCAACTAGTTTAGAGAAAGGGACCTTGAATTTTGTGCCACATTTTTAGGGACAAGTCTCAGGCCACTTCTTAGAACTTCATGAAACCTTCAAGAATGAAAAGTAACATTGAAAAAATGATACTAAAGAAAATACTTGAACAAATACTTGATGAGACCCCTACTAGACATGACAGACATTTCTTCAACCATGTCACAAATATGCATTCTACAGGTCATAACAACAAATCGATGCATTTAGGTCTCATACTTACCTAAGAATCACTAAGAATCATTGATGCCTTATTGCATTAGCTTATCATCTATTAGGTAATATACTCATTTTTCATTCATTTATAAAGAAAAACATGATGAGAGCCATACATCATCACTGTCATAAAACATACTCATAACCAACATATAACCAACATAAATAATGAGAATAGGAGAACTATAAAATCCACATATAAATAAGTACATTGACACATGAAATACCAAAGAGAAAAAACTCTTATTAATGATTGTAAAATATAACTAGGTATGGGACTTCCACATACTAACCGACCATATATTGGATGAACCAAATCTTTCTTTCATCCAATCACCCCTGTCCCATATTCTAGGGATGGATGTGGGACTCATAACCAAAATCAACCAAGGCTTCCCGAGACTACGCCACATCATCCTCATCAATAGAAATATGATTTAGCACAATCCACCAGATCATTACACCCTAAACAACCATGGATGTCACTAGATTTCTCCACCTACACCGTGAGGAATTTTCTTGTCTCCTAGTCTCTAAGATTTACCACAATCCACACCAGGACACTAAGCCTTAAATGAGACCCCACCCTCCAAGATTTACCATATATCATGTCATTGACTGACTAAGGATTCCTAGGCCTGATCAAGGGTACCCACCTCTAGGCTTTACCATATATCTTGCCATTCATCGGTCAAGGATTCCTAGGCCCACTAAGGTGACACAAAATTTGGCATTGCTGCAACCCACAATCCAATTCACCGCTTACTATGAAAAGGATTTAGCTCAATCCAAAGTCTCATTCAGGGATCATTAATCCATGTTTTGTTTCTTTTAGAGACCACCTCACTCAGTTTTGAATCCATCCTACTATCCAACTCAATGAAAACATGAGGACTCCATCACACCATGGCTATTTGGAAATTGCAAGGCAAGTCTGAAGAACCCCGTCAGACTTGGAAAAACCCATGCCAATGAAAGAAAAATAACCAAAAGAACATATTCATAATAATGCATGCCAAGGCTAGCAAGGAAATCATACATGAAAATCAGCACATGCTAATAATCCCATTGTAGTTGCTTTATCATGCTCTTCCTTATTTTATCCTTGCTTTCATTTTCCTTCTATTCTTTTCTTGATCCATTGCTAAAGTGCTCCAAGGAAAATCTAATGAGTCCTTTTTAGTAATGAGGCCTTTATTTTATTTAATTTTCCATTATTTTCCTTCATTTTCCTCCACACATGAAACCTGTGACCTTCCACCTTACTTTTCTCTTGATTTCCATTATTTTCATAAATAAAATTCCAGTTAATTCATCATGAATCTCCAAAACCTTTTCCTTTTCCTTTACCAATTTCTTTAGCCATAATAAACTAATGAACACCCACACTAGGATGGTTTCCCACTATTTACCTTGGAATAAGTGTCTTATAACCATTGTTATTATTTTTCCTTTATTACTTGTATTACATGCAATTTTCACTAGGGCTCTTACAACACCCTTCCACTTGTGGGAACACTATCCTTAGTTTTCAATGACACCTACAACCAAGAAAACTATCAAAATAAATAAATACTTACCATGGGGCTTTATAACTCGGCTTGTTGTAGTATTTACAATCATCAACATGCTGAGAAGCAAACCAACATGACAACATAACAACATGACAACCATAATAACATGACACTCATACTGCTTATTAGATCTTTATAACATAGTTCATGATGATATTCACATCCATTTAGATACATACATATACCAAAATTTCACACCAAATCATATGCCAAAAACATTCACTCAACCAGCGAATAAGAAGGATATGTAACCCGCATATGATCTATCATCTCCCATGTAGCTTCATCAGGCCCAAATTTCTTCCACTGCACTTTAACCTACTCAATTTCTCAATTCTGAAGCATGACCATATTTTTCTCCAATATACATTGATGTTCTCACTGTAATTATCAATCTTTCTCCACCTACAATACAAACCAATCAATCACATGATCAACACCTTTAACATACTTTTGAAGTAATGACACATGGAAAACATCATGGACATTCACTGTCAGAGGTAATTCATGTCGATAGGCTATTGGTCGATTCCTTTCAAGAATCTTGAAAGGTCTAAAAAACCAAGGTGCCAACTTGGCACATGATCTAATCCTTAAGGAGCTCTTCTTGAGCTTTATCACTAGCACAAAATGGATAATTAGTTACTAAAAAATGACTAAACTTTGCATATAAATGACTATTTTTGATTGGTGACCATTAGTAGCTAATTTACATTATCTTATAATGTGACCAAGTAGTAGTCATTTTTAGCTTAGTCATTAATTGATTGTCTCAATTTTATTGTCTAGTAGTATATTTAATCATAAATTTGGTCATAAATTTCCATAATTAATGACGAAATATACAACAAAATATATTACTAAATGATCACCCGAGAAAACCAATTAATGACAAAAATTTTAGTTGTATTATAAGATACTGTAAATTAGTTACTAATAGCCATATATATGCAAATTTTAGTCATCGTTTGAAACCAATTAATGATAAAAGAAATATGACTAAAATTTGGTCGTGTTATAAGATATTGTAAATTAGCTACTAAGGGTCATATATATACAAAATTTAGTCATCATTTGTAATAAAAAGTTTATTATTTGCAGTAGTCATTTATAATTTTTTAATATGTTCATATTCATTATATAAATCAATGCTTTAGTAGTTTATATTGATTTCATTTACTTTCATTAACGATCATTATAAGCAACTAATTTAATCATATATTTATTTTATTTGTGTTCATCACTAATCAGCATAAACTACTAATTTAGTAGTTTTAGATTGATTTTATGTGTTCATTATTAATCAACACAAAATAATTAGTATGATTTTACAACTAAATTAAAAAAATTGCCATACAATGTACATGTTCATCTAATATGAAAACAAAAATTTACATATGTCAATTACAATACTAAATAATATCAAGTGCAACTATAAATAATTTCAAACACATAAATTATATTGTATAAAATGTCGAGTATTACAATATGAGTTTCCAACTTAATATTGGTTGGAGTACAATTTACACATGAAATATTGTTTCATCATTTCAAAACATTATCATTTTGTTCCCTAGGGATTACCAACTCTGAAGAATTAAACATCAGTCTCTACGTGTGTGTCTTAAGTAGGATATTGGATCTACGGATACTACTAGACCACTTATCTTCTCTCTCTTTAATTTGTACTTTATTGCTCCAATGTTATATTTGTTCTCCTCTTTCTTTAATTACTACTTATGAGCATCAATACTAAGTTCATTTTTCTGAAAAAAATAAAGAAGATACAACGCAAAGTATAAGACATGAAATATGATGAACACTGGAATGTAAACTAAAGTAGATTGTAAATGATTTATACGATATATACCTCAACATTAGAAATATTTTCAATGCCATTTTTCCCCTTAAAAGCAAGAACCTCGAACAAGTTTTCATCAGGTGGGCAATAGTTTCCACTATGTGGCCAAATGACCTATATAAACAAAGCAAATAAAACATCACCATAGAAAATAACACCTTAGTAAATTTAATATTCAATCATCAAGGAAAGCTTAGGCACAATCATCTCAAGTAAGTTGCATGCTGAAAAACTCAAATTGTAGATTACTTATACATGGGAGTGCAAAAAAAACTCCTAGAAAATGCCAAAGCTAAGTCGAGAATAAAATTAAATGAAGTAAAAAGGATACAATAATAGGATAGCCTCGTATACATGTATATAACCAAATAATGTAGAAGGTTAAGTGAATATGTCAAGGGCTAGAGGTCGATAATGTCAAGAATGCCCATGTATGATGGGCATTTCTTCAGGTAAGAACTACTATTTGGGTCCATTATCACATATGAAAAATCCAACTAGTTTATATCAAATTATTAATGTTTTGCTTATAGTTATGGATCACTATAATATAAGTGGATCAATTTCAAAGAAAATTCCCTTCCCATTGTGTTCTTGACCTATGGTACAATATATTAGCCGTGATTTGGAGCAAATTTCCAACATCGAATATATAGAAATCACCATTAGTAATCCCCCAAACGAGATTATTTTGGAATGTAACTTTCAAATTCTAGTTGCTATATGATTCTTGAATGGAAAATCTACACTGAATTCCAACACCAAACTTCCAATTTGAGGGACACCTATGGCCATCCTCAATCGCTCAAACTCAAAACAACAGTGATCATTATAATGAAAAGATAAAGTAAGAGTAGTTTTGATCTATTTTTCGTATTTAGATGCAAAGAACCAATAGTTTTCCCATATTTACCATACTTGTAATTTCCAAGATATAACACATCAATTTATCTTTTACAACAAATACTTGATTCAATATAAACAATAATTTAAAATATTACATTGATAGCACCAATGTTTGGTCCTCAATTAGTTCAAACTAGTTAGCACAAACAATTCGAGAAAGAGCAACAAGTAGAAATAACAAATCCAACAATTAATAAAAAATCATAAAAGGACAAGTTTTTTCTAAAGATTCATAAACAACTATAAATATTGAAAATCCACTCCAACTAGTGTTCTTGTTCAAAGATCGATACTACATGGAGAGTTCATCTTCCAAATTATTTGCTATGTCCATGAAGCTTTCTTATATCCTCAAAATATAATTTCCATTCAATATTTTAGGTCTTTGGAGCTTCCGAAATGCCTTGCAAAATGAAGCAGTGAATTTCATTAATTTTCATAAAATTATTCTGGTATTTAAAATAATATTATTATAAATTAATTCCTTGTGTATACATATTAGTAGAACATGCATGAAGTTTTTTTTCCTTTCTCCAATCCATGTCCTTTTGGAGTTTTGGCTTGAATGTGACAAGGAGAAGATCAAAATGATAAAAAATCCAATAATGGTTAACTCATAATAAGATGGGCATACATGACACGCACAGGAACATTAGGAATTCTAATTAAACAATTCCCAAAAGTAGAGTTCAAAGGGAAACAAAAGTCATGGGAGATTAAGGTTTTTGGTGGGATTTTATTTCTTGTGTAGACCTCTCCCAAAAGGTGATTCTCACTATACTTTCCTTTCAATTTGTACATTAGACAAATGAATTATATAATTAGTGGCAAGAATTTTACAATAAAGGAACAAATTATTATTTACAAATTACAAATTCTCAAAAGCATAGATTGACCAGCACAAAGAAACATGTCCAGCAGTGAGAACACTAAGATAATTTAATATGTCTTACTTTCTTCTCTAACTGCTAGGTTTGATGTTGTTAGAATATGACAAATGCAATGAAGTAGAAGACTTGTGAAAAAAATGAAGAGAAATGCAATGTAGAGCCTACCTTAATGTGAATAATATAAAAATTGTTTGTTGTATTATACAACTCATAGGATATTGTTGTCAATGATTTTCAAGCATGCTTGACATGTTGATGGTTCAGCGTTGTAGCAGTTGATGTGCCAATAAATAATTTAGCAGTAGTCAGTAATGTGTTCCTTAAAAAATATATGATTATTGCTAGTTTGATCCTAAATATCTGAACCTAAATTCATTATGACCATGTTACCAAATGATATTTTATACCTTTTTGCATGCTGATGAGCCACACTAAAGGATTTTTGATATATAATTCAACAAATCAGTTGGCATCATATGCTAAATAAGAAATAACTTCATCCATCACACAAGAAAGAACTCCAACATTCCTTAGCCGGTTAGGGAGTCCATTTGGATAAGAATGAAATGATAAATACATATTTTCCATAGGATATTCTGGATGACATGGAGAGGAAGTGGAAGAAGTTGTGATCAGGGTTCCACATGGATGTGAACCTAGATGTTGGGAACATGAATCTATGTTCCCCATGTTCCCCGAGCATGGGACCATCATTAGAGATGCCCTTGCAATTTTTTGTACACAGACGATATCTATGGTACTTGGGGGTGATGTCCCGAAGTGTTGTGGTCGGTCAAGAATACCATAATACCACAAGAGTACTCCTTAACACCATCTACTAGGGAATCCTTATGAAAATTTACTAATAGCCAAAAAACACAACTAGATAAGAAATAAAGACCTAAAATTTAATTTTTTCCCATAAACCAAAACAAAGGTGGCCGAGTACCCCAAAACCTCATCTTCACTACGTAAATCAAGGAAACCCTAACTTCACTTTTCAACAAAAACTCACTCGTAGCAACAGACCAAGGAGGTTAAAAATTGTTTTTTGTTGGCAACAAGCTTGAAAGGAAAAAATGTGTGGGAAATGATTTTCTACTATATTCCAAATGTTTTAGGTCCAACAAGCATTATTTCAATGCAATATTGGAGAATCAATTTTTTCTCATCTATTTGGCTGGAAAAATTCAAATGACAGTCACATTTGAGTTTGAGGGCAGATGATTTTTGTAATGGAGTGAGTATTTCATAAGGCGACTAATTTTTTTTTTCCTCATAAGTTCTTTGTTTTCCTCCTTTACAATTGGCAACATGAAGAAATTAAAAAATAAACTTGGAAACACCAAATGTAGGTCATTCGAGCAACAATAGTTGTGATAGTGACTTCACAATCATAAGCCACTGTAGGGGAAATAGAGCGGATCAAAACCAACAGGGGCAAGTGTGCATGCCAAGTTAATGTATAAGTGGAATCAATGTTTCCCCATAAAGAGAATCAACTAAATATGCAAAGGGGCCTGTCAATTAGAAAAAGAAAAACATAAAATCCTTTGCGAAACCAAACTCACTTGAAACAAATTCAATAATAGTAGCAAGTTATATAATTGGAATTTGGAAGTGCAACATTTGTAGCCAACACAGATTGAGATTTATAGCATAGTAGAGCAACAAATTTTTCTCATTCTAAGCACAGGAAGTTGGATTTAGCATATGTGAGAAGTTGATTATGTCCTAAAATCTAAAATCATGAGGTTGCAAATAGCAAAGGGTGCAAATGGAAGAATTTATAGTAGAATGTCACTTCCAGACAAATAAATGTGCCAGTGTGAGCCAAAAGTTCAAGATAAGGCCCTTCCTTCTTTCATTGGCACCTATAAATAAGGGGCCTTCTAAATCTTGAAAGGAAACTCCTAGAGTAGGAACCAAATTGAGAGACCTGTATAATTTGTAGTAGTGAGGATATAAATGATTTAATTAGCCAATTCTTTTTTCAATTGCATTCCCTTCACTGCTATAAGATGTTCACAGTAATTTCAAATCATGTGACCTCAAATATATTTCTACTTGATTGCACCAATAATTATATTCTATAAATATCTTGTTAGGACTTAAGGCCTAAGCTACTAGAGCCCATAGCAGAAAAAGGCACCAAAAACTAGCTTTGCAGACCAAAAACTAGATCAATTTGGATATGTTGTTATCAAGGTCTATACCAAAAAACGGTTTAGGAAGATATGGCACCAGTGCTTTAGTGGAGGAGGATAATCAGTGTAACTATGATTTTCAAGTGACAATTTGCAAAAGGAAGGAACTCTAGAAAATGGAAGATATAATAATTAAGAAAGAGAACATGCTTGAAGGACTGATCGAGGGACGTTGCAAGATCTGGATTCAGTTGTCAACTTTCTCAGCTCCTCATTAATGCTTCCTTAAGAAACTTCATATAAAAAAAAGTACATTTTAAGGGAAAATAGGAAAATAAGTGTATAAAGAAACCATCATGTGTATACCTTACACATTTATATCCAACAATCCCATTGTTTCATCAAATTAGTATATCTTACAATAATAAAATATTGAGACACAACAAACATCCTTCGATTCATCTGTCAGATCCTTAAGGTGCAATAAAGCCCAACAAACAACTTTTTCTCCCTGAATGAATGCACCTCCTAGCATACTTTTCATATCAGATAAGAGAGAGAAAATAAACTTATAACCTCCCCAGGTAGACTTTAGGAAATTTTAATTTTAGGATCAATATGATCAGGCCCTTCATGACAATCATTCTCACTCTCAGGACAACCCATCTCTACCATGGATACAAAAGGATATGTATGCACAATTGATGCCATATCAAGCATTTGTGAAAAATATTCCTCAAATTTCACCCACTTTACTTTCTCCTTCACTGCGTCATTCTCTTGCTTCACTCCTCCCCAAACCTAATCTCCTGTTTTTTGCTTATATATTACTTTCTACTAATCTATTATTTCTAGATTTGAAAAACTTTTAGTATTTACATATCCGATGCATTCTCGATTTCATTATGGTGTATGTTGCAAGTTTAATATACTAATTTTAAATTTCCTTTTGATATAATTTTCAAATTATAAGCACGAACAAAGTAATGGAAACATATTTGGTTTACAAGTAGTGGAGAAAATACTACCATTCTTAGATGTTTCCACATGCCAAGACCTGCAAATTGTTCCATACACTTGGAGGTATAATATTAATATCCTCCACTAGAGAATAGAGTCATGCATGAGAAAGAAGAGATATCATAATCCGTGTAAATCATCCATCTCTCATTGAATCATAAAATAGAGTTGGTAGTATAGAATAAATAGAACTAAAAAATGAAGTCAACTGATGATGTTTATAAAATGGTATGAATCTCAATAACAATTCCATTGCTTCCATTGTTGAGGTCATTAATGGCTCATAAGTTTCTAAAGATGCTATTCTTCCCCACATGTTCACAACCGTAGTGGAATCAAGACCATGCTGACATATTTTCTTGACAGTCATTCCGAGGCTACCATTTTCCCTCAAAATTCTTTATATGGATAAAGATGTAAACTTGCCAAGTTTTGCATGTTCAACAAATATACCTAGATGTTGAAGAAAAATACCTGTTTTATTTGGTTTATAATTATCAAGCATTGTACAAAATAACTCAACCAAAGAAGAATATGCAGAACTTAACAAATCCAAAGATAAAGTTTCAAATAACTTCAATAACCACTTTCTTGTCTGTAAACACCATTTAATGCTTGGTGCAAGGAAGCAAATATACTCTAGTGTATAGTAAATAGAGCTCAAAATAGCATCCAAACTAAATGAAGGTGGCAAGGATAAAAGATAGTCAAGCATCCCAATAGCCACTTGCCAATAATGATTCGTTTCCAAGGTCAAAATAGCTTGAGCAAGACCTTGAAGTGAATGTTTCCAAACAATTGGACATTGCTCACTTTCAGTGACAAATGAATAAGCTTGATCTGTTGTAGCCACTTTTCTTGAATGGAAAGACTTGTATCTGGAAACCATTGATCACTAGTAAAGAAAATAGGCAACTGTAGTTGGAGACAATTTATTAACCATTTAAGGATGAAATTTCCAACAAGCCTCGAGTGTTAGAATTTTTTTAAAATTAGTGCTTGCAAATAATTTGTGAATTCTTCCATATGCGAAATACATGAAAAGTACTTTAGAGTACTGCTGACACCTTGGCTAGCTCCATGTCCATTAAACTCATCTTCTATTGCATCAACATGATCCTTGATTTGTGAATAATCTCCTAGCTACCATATGTCTTCTTATCTATCAACATCACATGGATCAAAGTTTTATTCTTCTCTATTAAAAGTTCCCAATGGCACCACATGGTCACTGCAAATAAACAAAGATGAATAATTCTTAAAATATCAAGGATGTTCAATCACCAATAAAATACCTAGCTCTCTTAAAGTGTCTTTGACCAAACAACTACAGACCACAAAGATCTTCTAAAATTCATAAAGATAGTTATAGTAAGTTACTTTTGCGTGGAACCTAGTAAAATTAGCCCAACATAATAGTGATTGCATAATTTTTATCCCCCTCATAATAGACAAGTCAGAAAGTAGATATATAGAAAGAAAAATCAGCTTGTGGAATGTTATTGTTCTTATGCTCAGGACCTGATTTTAGCTTATTTATAGGAGAATCAATGCATAAATATTCAATACTCATGATAGAGAGTTCATCCTCTAATAAATGCCCTAAAATAGTTGTCGATCCAAAAATGTGAGAAATCAGAGGCTTGAAAGTTCTTAATACGGAATCCAATAAAGGCATATCACAATAGGTAATTCTACACAAAGAGAACAACAAATTAATCACCCATGGGATCTTAGGAATAATAGCTTCCATATGTCCCACAATGACTACTTCTAGTATTCATAATATCATGCACTTCACATTAGAATCTACAACACCTTTCGGCACACCAAAATTAAAATCACTCATTACATTTTGATCTTTATCTAGATCCAAGAATGGGTTGGAAAACAACTCTGAAAACCAACTTGTTAGAAAATTATATATTACGGAGCAATGGAACACATGAAATAATGTAGAAATATAAACACAGAAAACGCACAAAACAAGAGAGACACAGATATACGTGGTTCACCCAGTTTGGGCTACGTCCACCCCAAACAGCTAGTCCTTCCTTTCTATTATCCAACAAAATGAAGAGACGCAACCTACAGCAAATCCGCTGTAATATCCTCTATCTTCTCTCACAGTCTCACCTCTATGTTTTTCGCTCACACAGAATACACATCTATCTCACAGCCTCAAATACAATGCCCTCATACAAAGAGAGGGGGTTGCCTTCTAGGGCAAAAAACCCTAAACTAAACATAAGTTCT
>APFE030492958.1:1831-47018 GCA_000404065.3 Pinus taeda | reverse complement strand
TATTATTTATTATTTACTTCATGTTGCCAACACCCTCTGCTGAACTAGTATAACCAGCAGGCATCGAAAGTCCCCAACACCCCGGGAAATCTCAAGGAATCTTTGTCCTTTTCCCCACTTTCGGCACCAGGCATAAGCCTGACCCAGTCTGTATCCTAGTCCAAGGCTGGCCCCAAGGCTCGCGCTTGACTCAGACCTCATTTTCCCCAAGGCAGGCATCCGGTCCGGTAGTCAATGACCCCGGGCATCTCGCAAGGCTGGCCCACTCCCTCCACAACTACTAAGGCGCACAGCCCCAGGCATCGAAGTCCTTTACATCCCTTCTAGACTTCGGCATCCCAATCCAATACTAGGCACCTAGCCTAGAACATCAGGCACTTGGCCTCCTCGAGATGGTCCCATAGCTCTTCTAGAGCTATCCATCAAGAGCTATACACAAGACAAAGGAACCACTGGCATATGTAGTGTTGATTGAGTTTGTCCCCAGCCCATAATACCATATGGTGGTACTTATACCATATGGTTTACTTATTCTCTCTCATGCGTATGGGCTCACACGAGATCATCAAATAAACCGGCCCTTTTGGCCCATTTGTGGAGTCGTGTGAATCATCACACCTCAACATGCAACCAATGCAGTAACCATACCCTCATAGTATCATAGGAAATAATCCACATGCCAACTCTTGCATGTCATCATGAGAACGTTCATCTTTGTCAATCACAACATTATGAATAATAAGGAACTACATGCTCATGCATGTCATAGATTTGTATGGAACTATCACAGCTTCAATTATACTATCAACATAATTATATTTAAGACATATCATGACTTCTCATAAATGAACCACATGTCAATAATCCTATCCATCATGAGTATTGAACATTAAATACCTATCATCACTTAGTAAATGGATGTGTCAATATACCTTGACGTAACGTCATAATACCTAACCATATGTAAATCATTATCTTCCTACCATGAAACATCATCAATATGTTTTCATCAAGTTGTCAATTATTTTCCAATAATCATTTCGACTTCTTTCTACTAGGTAGTCGAATGTAATGTGAGTCACTGGATGATCCAATCAATCCACTAATTCACTTTTCAAATGATCACTGAATGCAAGATAATGAGTATTAATGATCTAGATTCAAGCTTAGTGCCAAATGCAAAGGTAATATATCACGGTAATGTCAAGGTCAGACCTATATCCAACCTCTAAAAATATCATATGACGTTATGTGCTAGGATAAATTGAAATTATGTGCTGTAGAGTGAAATATTTTGAGTATCTGTTTAAGCAATCATAACTTATGTTAGAAGAATTAAATGGACTGTTTTTTACAAAAAAATCATTTAAACAATTTATTGAATGTATCTTGAGATTCTTATGGCTATTAAATGATTAGTCTAAGAAAATTTAAGAAATCAAACAACCAAAGAAATATTCCACACCATAAAGAAGAGACACCGCCACCTGACCCAGAACCGGATCGGATGACTGGGAAGGTTATCCCTTCCCAACACAAAATAAAATCATTTTATTAATTATATGGCCTGCCTGCAAGCACACCTGCGAAGGCAACACCATCCTTTAAATTACAATACAATTAGCCATATTAATTTCCCGGATAAGACATAAAATTTCCTGCATAAGGTCAATGAAACACGCTGGTTAATATACATATATATTAACAGCCCCATATTGCTAGAGTGAATCTTAGAGAAATGGAGAAGAGGAAAATGTGTAAATAAGGAAGCTCTAAAACTCCATAGCTTTTTACTAAATTAGGTAACACCAACAAATGATAAATCCATTTCTGCACAAGTGAATCTTGCATGATTTCCAAGTACTTTTTAGATGCGGAACAACAACTCGTTGGCCTGGACTCCCTGCAATTCTTTCCCTGAATTGAAATGGTTTCGGTATCATATGAAACGAAACTTTATGTTTAAAAACATAATGGTTTTTGTATCAGGATCCCTGATGTTGCAGGATCTCTGAACCATGCAATGAACCATGGTTTGGTTACACATATATACGTTGTTAATGGATAATATGGAATAAAACAATGAACAAAAATGCTGTGTAGCCAGGCTACAATTTCACGATATAAATCTAAATAAAATTTCTCTATATAAATCTAATAATATATATATTATATATATAATATATATATTTTTTGGCAAAAAATATCCGTGAAAATGTAAATATCTGTGGGAATGCATAAATCTAAATAAATTTTTATCCAAAAAAAAATCTCAAATTGACTCAAAATCATGCCAGAATTTCTATGGTTGTCCCAGCAAAATTATGACATATTTAAACTACGCGATGCATACCAAAACATGAGTTAGATTAAGGAACCATGATGAAAATTTAGCTGAACACATCGACCCACAATCAACAAAATCGAAACAACATACAAGTTGAAGAAAAGTTGGAGTTGACATCCGGTCCTATCCTTTGTTCTTTGGGTTGTGACGAGAAATTGCACAGATGAGAGGTTTCAAGTTCCCTCTGTAACTCAGTTCAAAACAGACCCTGAGAATGTTGCATCTGAGTCCTTGTTTTTCTTTTTTCTTTGATTAGGGGAAACATATTAAATGCAATCAAACCTTTCAACGCAAGTTGAAAGAATAGAATTATAAGGGTATACTAAGACTTAGGAGCACTGGCAGTAGTCATTGATTGAGGGCTCGGGGGTGGCCAGTTGTAGCAGAATCCTGCACAATTGAGCCTACGGTTGGGAGGAGAGTCGTCCCCAAAACCTTGTTGCGGTAAGCCTACTTCTACCTTAGGTAAGCACAGGTAAGCACTCTTCATAGTTAAATTTAGTTAATTAACTATATGTTATTTGGCTAAGTAAGTGCAACTCTCATTTAGATTTAATGTTAATAAGTTAATTAGATATTTATTTTGGGCTGTTACATATAAACATTTGGTATATCCCCACTTGGTTGGGTGGATGAGTCAAAATGGTGTATCTCCACTTGGTTGGGAGATTGATGTATGTATGAGTCATTGGTGATAGGAAGGTCATACTCATTTAGTTGAGTTGTAGAGTCATGTTATTCTTTTGAAAAATATTTTTGCAGACTCTGCATGTGCTCAGGGGGATCATGGACGGATTAGTACATCTTGGCATGTACGAAGGGGGAGCTCAATCAGAGATTTCAGCATGTACTCAGGGGGAGTATGGAAAGCAGAATGTATATCAAGGGAGAGAATATCTTGGTCTGCTCTTTTCCCTTGATGTCAAAGGGGGAGAGTGACTTGGTGTGGTTGTTGCCATCAAGTCTAAAGGGGGAGATTGTTGGCATTATGATACAGGTGTTGTCCTTGATGGAAACTCTCTCAGATAAAACATCACAGTATAACAGGTAAACAACAAAGAATGAAGAAAGAAAGGTATACGCAGGTTCACCATTGACCAAGCCGCGTATACACGGAGGTTCACTGTATACAAAGTCGCATATACGAAAAGGTATATGCAGGTTCACCATTGACCAAGTCGCATATACATACAGGTTCTCCATTTACAAAGGTGTGTATAACATACACATGCACTTTCACAGAAGGAAAGGTGTGTACATGCTGGAAAACTAAGTTTTGGTCAGTGGTATTTGGTCCTTGGTATTTTGGTATTGGTCCATGGTATTTGGTCCGAGGTATTGACCCCAGGTATTAGGTCCAAGGTATCGGTCCTATGTGGTTTTGGACCATGGTATTGAGAGAGGCTTAAACCTATATAAGGAGAAGAAGATCATTAGGCCAAAGGGCAAGTGTGCAAGGATTGAATATCTGATGAAGTGGGAGATCCATTATGCTGGTTATGGGTTTGTAATGCTTTGCTTGATCTGAACCAAGGATGCACCTATGTGGATGATGATGAATGATAGATTGGGATCATAAGGCTTGGAATGTATTATCATTATGTGGTTTGATCATGGATAGACTAGATCTGAATTATTGACGCATGTTTTATTGTATAAATGTTATGATCTGGGTATGACTGATGTTTGGAATAGCTGCAAATTTATGAGTAAATATTTACAAATCTATATGCAGGTTTGCTTTGGTAAAAGCGTGTATACATGCTGGTTCGGCTCATCAGAGTAGCATATATAGTATGAAGTATGATATTTGAAGTTGCAATTGGATCTAGTTGTTGTTGCAGAGTTTTGTGTTATGCTCTGTGTTCTGGTGATTGTGTTTTGTTGACAGGGTTTCAGTGACTCAGTGTTGGGTGATTAAGAGATTGATGATGTAGGTGTATCCAGTTTGAAAATTTATGAAACATGGTCCCTAGAGGAAGAGAGAAGGTCATAGCCTTTTGTATGTCGGTGCCTACATACTGGTAAAAATATCGGCGAGTACAAGAGCCAGGGGGTTGGAGCTCCCTTCCAGTAGTAGTTGGAAAATTAGTGAAGGTTGTAGCCTTCAGTAGGCCGACGCCTACATACTAGTAAACATATCGACTAGTACAATAGCTAGGGTGTTGTAGCTCCCTTCTAGTAGAAACTGGAGAATGAGAGAAGGTTGTAACCTTCTTCAGGTGGGTTCCTGTGTACTGGTATGAGTCTGCACCAGTACAGGATTGTAAATAGGTTTTTCGTATATTAAAGGAAGATGATAACAGGTGGTTTTTGTCCCACATTGGGTTTCCATCTTATATCATGGTGTTCATGTGTGTTTCTTATGTGTGATGATCTGTTATGTTTTACTGCACCTAGTTGCTGTTTACATGGTTAATGAAGCTCTAATGCACTAATTAAAGATCAACATATGATGAATTAACTGAATCATAAGTTTGCTAGATATACGCTAGTTGCATTAAACATAGTTGCCTGTACATGCAGGTTCCCTTAACTGAAGTAGCAATATGAATCTGATTATGGAAATGAAAACTTAGTTAGTTATTTGCTAATATTGATTCACCCCCCCCCTCTCAGTATTATTTCCAACATGATGGGGGCAGGAAGTTGCCCCTAGCCCATGGCCATATTATGCCACCATATGACCATGTCGATGGAGTAGAGGGCTGAACCAGCTGGGGTTGGCATTTAGCCCCAATCCCTGGCCACATGGTTCTCAATGTGATCCTATTTTGGTGGTTAAGGGGTTATGGCACAATTTAATGAGGCAAAATTTTTCCCTTTTTGCAGTAGGAATCCCAGTGGCACCATGCGAAATTGTCGCTCTATGAACTGTGTAAAGGGTGATTCAATTGCATAGTTAGCAAGTTTTTCAAATTTGCATGACAAATAATAGAGTTTCGTTCCAAGAGGTATGTCTTGCTCAATTTTTAACCTTTTTGAGCTCAAGAAGGGCCTAGATAGGGATTTTTGAGTGTCCTAGACTCAATGGTAGCCTCTGTTTTTTTTATTTGAGCAATTTATGATGGACTTTTGCAGAGTCAAGTCCTTTAATGCTAGAGGAAGATGGAGTTTTGAAGCAATATGGAGGCATATTTGAGCATGGAAAGAGCTTAATAAGAGGTTTTCCAACCTTCCAGTTTCATCTACAATAGTTGTTACCTCAGTGGAGTAGCTATTTTTTGTATTTTGTTAATGTGCTTATGAGAGAAGCCCTTTCAACACTTCATTGTGAAGTAGTTGTATGTTTATGTTTCTTGATTTTAGATGGATCACAAGGACCTATTGTGAGAGAGTCATTTTTCTATTAACAATCATGACTTGTTGTAGGGAGTCATATTTTTGAGTGGGAATTTTTTGTAGGAGAATGTTTCTTTGTAGGAGAAACAAACCACTCTTGAGTCAACAATTTGTATTGTACTCATTTTCTGCTGAAATCAATATACTAGGCCTATCGATTGGGGCAAGGGCCAGAGACGTAGCCTAGGAGGGGTGAACTCTGTTATCACTTGCTGGTTTCTTATCTTCGTGTTTATCATAATGAGTTGCATATTAATTTATTTCAATTTGAAGTTCATGTGAAAACTTAACTCATCATCTTTGAATAGGTTGTGAAACTAATTAAAGACTCGTTTTGTTATACTTACAAAGTGTTAGAGGACGATCAAGTTTTCCTTCCATTTCCATATCACATTGTATCAGAGCGGATTCTGACCATATTGCAACTATGGGCAAGAAAATGAAGCGTGAAAGATTCCAAGAGTTGGAGGAGATTAATCTATCTCTTTGAATGGAGAATGTAAATCTAAGGATATTGCTTGAAGTTGCAGAGGAGGACAAAAAGAAAATATGCCCACAATTATAGCATATAGTGGAGGAATAGACTTGTGAGTGTTCCATCATGGAATTAGCAAAGAATCGCTCCAAGATGAAACCAATCAGTGGGCATGGTCCATACACAGGATATGGTCCTTATGTTGAGAATGATTCTTGAAATTCCTTTTTAGCATCTAAAAGATTCTCCCCATGTGCCAGTTGGTAAAAGTGGTTGGCTAGAGACATCATCCACTTCTTCACCAACATATGAAACGAAAAATATGAGTGGTTGGTCAAAGGTGGTAATTAGTGTTTCTAGTTTTAATCCTTCAACTATTGTTGATAACATATCTTTTGCAGCTTTTGAAAAGCATACCAAGGGCATTAATATGAAGATTTTAACTTAGATGGGTTATGATGGAAGAGGCCTTGAAATTAATGGCCAAGGCATCACTAATTGTATCAAAGTGAAATAAATGCCATGGTATGAAGGATTGGGTTATGGCCATGAAGAAATTAGAGGGTGCTCCAAAATTGCTGAGGAATAGAAATCATCAAGTGCTAGTACGTCACACCATGATGGTAGTGATAGTTCCAAATTGTATTCATGAAGAGATGAATATTCCAAAGGACATGAAAAGCCTAGTTCTCAAAAGTCACATCCCAAAATACAGGTATAAGCATCATGGAGACTTCAGAAATGTTAGTGATTTTGATAATTTATGGGAAATGTTTCCTTGTACATTTTGTGATGCCTCTGACCACTCTGTGGCTGATTGTGAGTAAAATAAGGCGATGGTCAAAAAAATGGATCAAATCCTTGGGACGAGATATGATGAACCTCTCCTACGTATCGATGGGAAAGCATAAACATTTTTGTATCCATTGTGCCATGAATGGGCACCAGATTGAAAAGTGTTGGAAACTCCATCTGGAACTTCATCCCAAGAAGGACAAAAATGTCATGTGATCCCCTATAAGGGAAGAGATAGGCGACAAAGTGTAAAATGAAGTAGTTTCTAAAGCATCCTTTAAATCATAGCGGGTGTAGAAAGAGAACCCATAAGCCTGGTTAGGAAAAGAATGGGTAGACTATTTTGTATAGTTAGCTTTCTTTGTAAAATTGTAATTACTTGTTGTATATTCTCGTTTGGGTAATTTGTAAAGTGAAGTCATGTAAAAATCAGTTATCTACAACAAGTGTATTTTGTTGGGCATGTTATGTTATTTTGGCTTGATGATGAGTCCATTTTTTTGGGACTTTTGGGATGAGAATTTTCATTTCATCCAACATGTCTTCAATTGTGTCAAGCACTCACCTATACAAGTATTTCAATGTGAAGCTTGTTTGTGAATTTAATATTTGGTAAAGATTGTGCATAACATGACCATAGTAATGTGGAAAAAGTTAAGCATGTCATTGAATAAATGCATCCAGTACATTAAAGAGTACAAGTGCAGCATGAGGACAACAAAGCAAAGTGTAAACAATGCATGGCAAGCATTGAGTTGCTTATTATTTCCATGTGGAAGATCAAGTTTGTGTTCAACAAAGAAAGACTTCAATGTGAATTTTGTTTGAACCAAGGTAAGATGGTCTTGGAGAGAATGTTTAGAATCCATCCATGGCAATTTTTATTCCTACATGTTTAGAAGAATTGTAGGAAGCTACAATTCTTGACAGGAAGATAAGGACTTCACGCAGAGGCAAGGTGGAGTACCTTGAATGAGGCGCAAAGATACCAATTCAAGCAGAGAAAAAAGATTGAGATCAGGAAAGTAAGTGATTTATTTCCTAACTTATTTGTTGAGTGAAGATATACTTTTGGAGGCCCAAAAGTTATTAGTGGGGAGGTATGATCCGAAGATAAAAAAATAGGCTCAAAAATGAAAGTGCCTAGAATCTCCCAAAATTGGTGTCAAATCATTGTGTTCATGGTCCTGATTTCAAAACTATTTGAATCACCTCAATCCGACATTGTATGAAGAAGTTATGGCGTTCTAAAGTTTTTGACCAAAAACAAAAAAGTCAACATCAAGGTTGACTGGGATGTTGATTGGGAAGTCCATACAACTAGCATCACCATCTAACTGTGTAGGGTACGAATGACAGTGGACTAATCCCATCTCAACATGTGGCAGGTTTGTACAGGTGTAGGTGGTGCAATTTTCTTAGTCATTGTTGATTGGGTGGACCAATCATAAGGCACCACATGGCCCAATGAGAGGGCGCCACTTAGTCCTCCTTTATTGGCTAAATTTTTTGCATAAGGGCCGAAAGGACTCAGCACGGTTCAACCTCTAGAACTACAACAACACAATGAAACGAGCTACCTCCAAGCCACAACATTAGTTCTTTACATCTTTGGGTGACCATTTTTATTTAAAGTGATATAGTTTCAACATTGGGGGAAGGGGTGTGACACTTGGCCCCAACCCCCGGTTTTTGTTACCACCATATGAACTATGGAATACAATAGAGAGATTTTGCGAAGAGGGCAGGGACATGGCCCCAACTCTGGTCTTATTACATCACCCATGTGACCAGCGCAAAGGCATAGGTGGAGGGGTTAGGAGGACAGGCCCTAGCCCTCGGTTCTCGGTGGTGGTTATGACCATGACCACAGGCGATAGGGATTAGCCGGTGGGGGTAGGAAGATGGCCCTGACCCCAACCATATCATGCCACTATATGACAATGTTGACGAAGCACAAGGCTGAAATGGTGGGGGCAAGCATTTAGCCACAACCCCCGACCACATGGCGCTCAACGTTACCCTATTTTGGAGCTTAATGGGTTATGGCACATTTTAATGAGGTGAAAATTCCCCCCTTTTGAGGTGGGAATGCCATCAATGGCAGGAAAAATTTTCACTCGACAGACTGTGTAAAGGGTGAATTCATTGCATAGTTAGCAGTTTTTTCCAATTTGCAGGACAGATAATAGAGTTTGGTTCCAAGAGGCATATCTTACTCAATTTTTAACCTTTTTGAGCTCAAGAAGAGTCTAGATAGGGATTTTTGAGTGTCTTGGACTCAATGGCAGCCTCAGTTTTATGATCTGATTGCTATATGATAAAAATTTTGCAGAGTCAAGTCCTTTAGTGCTAGAGGAAGATGGTGTTTTGAAGCAAGATGGAGGCATATTTGAGCATGGAAAGAGCCTAGTCAGAGGTTTTCCAACCTTCCAATTTCACTTGCAGTAGTTGATACTTCAATAGAGAAACTATTTTCAATCTTTTCTCAATGTTCTTATGAGATAAGACCTTTTCAAAATTTCATTGTGAAGTAGTTGTATGTTTATGTTTTAGATGGAGTACAAGGTCTTATTGTGAAGAGTCACTTTTTTGTTGACAATCATGACTTGTTGTAGGGAGTCATATTTTTGGGTGATAATTCTTTGTAGGAGAAAAAGCCACTCTAGAGTCAACAATTTGTAATGTTCTCATTTCCTATTCAAATCAATATAACATGCCTAGCCATTGGGGCAGGGCCCAGAGACATAACCCAAGAGGGGTGAACTCCGTTATCGCTTGATGGTTTCTTCTCTTCATGTTTATCATATTGAGTTGCATATGAATTTATTTCAGTTTAAGTTCATGTGAAAACTTAATCATCATCTTTGAAGAGGCTGTGAAACTAATTTTTACCTTCAAAGACTGATTTTTTCATACTTGCAAAATGTCAGAGGACAATCGATTTTTCCTTCCATTTTCAGATCACTTGGTGCTAACAAACTAATGTAAGGGAGTAGGTGTTTCTTGCTAGTCAGTGCTAAGGAAATTGTGAAGGGAGTGGGTGATTTCTACTAATGGGCTCCAGTACAACAATGAAGGGATTGGGTGCTTCTTGCTAGTGGGTGCTTCCTGTTGGTGGGTAAGAAAGAGAAAATGGAGTGGGTGCTTCCTACTGATGGGTGCCACAATTGACCACAATGGTTTAAAGCATTTATTTGGAGTGTTTTATGTTATACAAATTATATGGATGGAATTTTTGGTTGATTATGACATTGAATTAAGCACATAAAAGGCAAGGAAAATAAATTGGTTGATGCACTCTGCAGAAGGGTGCATACAATGCATGTTACATCCATATGCATATGTAAATTTGATTTAAAAACCAAAATTTTTAGAGGTTAAAAATTCATATCAACAATACAAGGAAATAAAAAGAAACAAGTTATAGAAAGGAAAATTATATTCAAATTACAGGATTTACAAAATTGGAAGAGTTGAGATTCTTTTGTAAAAAAGTAGGATTTATATGCCAAATTTTTAGTGGCTAAAATTTTTTGTGTCAAATGAAATGCATAGGGTACCTTATGTTGGATATTGTTGGTTAGTTCTTTTGAACTATAACTTTGTTACATTTAATCTATCAATTCACGTCAGTAAAATTGTGAAGTGTAATGTGCATATATGTAGGGTCTAGAATCTAACTTAATTCATTGAAAATAACTTGAAAATTACTTATTATTGAATATTAAAAACAAATTTTAACTATGTAACATTTGAAATTAAACTGAATTCAACACAATCATGGTTCTAAACATTTTTAAACCCTCAAAAGCATGTAATTTTTATTTATGAAACAATCACAAAATTCAAGGTTTTGTAATTGAATATGAACAAGTATTTATTCAATTAGATGGTTCATATGAGTGGCCTACACTGTGCTCACACACCACAATAGACAATGAGTAAAGGAAATCAAATCATAAATTAAAGATAAATGTTGACAAGTATTAGAAATTATGAACTAAGCATAAAACTATAACATAAATTGAAAAGAAAGGAAAGGAGTAATGATTCCCTCTTGTAGGGGGTCTCTTGGTTTGGTTGTGCACTTCTAGGATGTTGTATGAGATTTAAAACTTGTTAAATAAATATATTATGAAGTCATTCGCAAACCGTAGTCACATAGGAAACTTAATTTGCCAACAAATCATTTTTATATTCAAATATAAGAGTATTTTCCAATAACTAGACTTTCTTGCTACCATTAGATTGATGAGCATTTATATGGTTTGAGATTGTTAGTTAGAGCTTCTTGATGCTTTATTCTAGAATTGTTTAACTATGATAAAGGTCCTTAGATTTTGTGAGAGCATAAATCGAGAGATTGCATCCATGTTACAATTGCGTGTGGATAAATTCATGTTAAAATGAATGAATTTCTCATGCAAATTAGCCTTGTCTAAAATGGATTAATACTCTTTAAGGTGGACCATAACCCGTGTTAGCAACTTTTTGCCAATCCACATATGCTGCCATTCTCTATCGTCGCATTGACTATCCTTTGAATTTCCCTCTGCGATGATGTTGGATTGAATTAGATAGATGGAGGAAATTAAGATTATCTTTTTCCATGTCCTCCAACTTTTGCTTTTGTTGTATCATGCCCACACCTATATATATATGTGACTTGGCTATATAATTAGATGTTGGTTACATAATTGCTCTGTTTCTATAGCTACAACATTTAAAATGTTTCATTAAAGAATGCATGCAAATATGAAAATATGGACTCTTTTTCCTTGGATTTCTTTGTTATTTAACCTTGTAGCTCTAGGCATGATTTTACATCAAAATGATGATAGTGGAGTATGATATGTTATATATGGTATTCTTTTAGGAATACTATAGGAAATCTAAATGGAAAAAAGGTGGAAAAATTAATTCATTTTCGGGGTTCAACAAACATCTAGGGTAGGAAAAGGAAATATTAATAGACAAGAAAAAATACTTTTGGCTAGGTATGAAAATATAGGCGGTTGATTATATAGACAAATGTTTAAATGCCACTAGATTACTATAGCCACTACGCATTCTTGAGTAGACATGGGAAATTGTTAGACAAGAAACAATACTTTTGGCTAGGTATGAAAATATAGGCGGTTGATTATATAGACAAATGTTTAAATGCCACTAGATTACTAAAGCCACTACGCATTCTTGAGTGGACATGGGAAATTGTTTCTATTGATTTTATTACAAATTTTACTAGATCTATGAGGTAACATGATTCCATGATGGTAGTGGTGGAAAAATGCACTAAGGCATAGTCGAGTGTTTGGAATCGCAAAAATTTAAATCTGAACATAAACATTCATCTAGATTATTATAGCCAATACACATTCCTAAGTGGAAAGGGGAATTTTTTTTTGTCAAATTTTATTATAAATTTTCATAGAACTATGAGGCAAGATGATTCCATCATTGTAGGAGTGGAAAAATCACTAAGGCTTCCCACTCTATTCCAATCAGTCAACACATAAGGCAACACATGTTATTGATATTTACATGAAGGAAATTGCCATGCGACATGGTGTGCCCAAGGAAATTATTTCTGCTAAGTATCCCAAGTTTACATCCAACTTTTGGAAAGGTTTATTAAATTTATTTGGAGCTAGTTTAATTTTAGCACAACATATGATGATATGGTCAAACAAAAGGATTGAATTAGGTTATTGAAGATATGTTGAGAATGTATGTGATGGAAAAACCATCAAAATTGGAGGAATTTTTGAACTTGGTGGAGTTTTTTTCTAATAATGGGTACCAAGAATCTTTGAAGATGAGCCCATTTGAAGCCTTGTATCCCATAAAATGCAACACAGATGTGAGTCAGGAAAATCTAGTTGATAGGGCCATTGTTAGTCCATACCTACTTAGGGAAATGGAAGAGAAAGTAATAAAAACACAAAAAAATTGAAGGCTACCCAAGATAGACATTAGAGAAATTTTGAGGTCTAAAATGGGTCTCATAAGGAATGTTATAAAATAATAGTGGAAATAATAAAATAATATTAGATTACATCATCAAATTTTAGAGGGAAAAAAGAAAAACCTATTTTTTCAACTCGTATTTTTAACTTATCTCCCTACATTTTTACTCAAATTTCGAGTGGGATCACTCATTGCATGCAAAAATTAATTCCTCATCCAATAAGTACCAATGTTGCATAATTTCAATAGACTATGCTACACAAAAAATGAGAAATACATGGAAAAACGTAATCACAATCACATTTTTCATATATTTCTCATTTTTAGTGTAGCAGGGTTTTTCGAAAGTATGCAAGATGGGTACTCCTTAGATGATGAATTAAATTCCACATCCAACAAGTGTTACCACTCAAAATTTGAGTAAAACCGTAGGGAGATAACTTGAAAATACGAGTTGAAAAAGTAGTTTTTTTTTATATTTTATATTTTTTAATCATTTTACTTTTCTACTCCAAAAATGGTGAATCATCCCCCATGGATAACCAATAGTAATCTAGATGGAGTCAAATCCATAGCTCGAGGGTGACCCATTCTTAAGAGGAAATGATAAATTTGGTCTATGGTTGGAAGGAAATTTTGATATATGCAACTAGTTGGTGATGACAAAAAGATAAGTATTTACTTTGTATGACTATTTATTTTATGTTGCAATAATTCAATTCTTTATGTGAACTACATGTGAATTTTAATTCAGGGTTGTTGTTTACACAATTTATGGTTGTATCTGAGTCATTGCATATTAGGATGCATGCATAAATGCATAATCATCCATACAAGAAGCAATTTGGAAGATAAATTCCTAGAAACTTGGGTTATAATGGTAATAGGCACAATGATATGCCCCAACGGTAGATTGGATTTCACTAGTAGGTATTTTGGTATGTTACAAACAAATTTGACTCTTTCACCATGTCAAGTTTAAAATAATATTTCCCCCTTTAAACTTGACTAGGGAAATCTATGTGCCCTCCTCTCCTCTCACATAGGGCTATTGTTGGGGGAATTAATTGCTTAATAAAAAAAAAACTAATCACCTAGACATTAATTATCAATGTGAGGAATGTATTTTTGTTCCAAGGCAATCTGCAAAATTTATGCAGATAGATACCAACAACTAATACTGGTTATACATGAGATTCCCTATGATACTTAGCAACTACTCCTATTGGTTGAAAGTAAATCTAGTCTATGCATTCTTCGAAAACAATCAAATATAATAAATATTAACAAGAAAAGCTAATATTGTAAAAATTAGAAAGCAAGTGGTGAGAGTGAAAATTATACTCTATATCTAATCAAATTGAAGCCAAAAATCTAACTAAAAGTTATAACACTGCTACTTAAGTCAACGTTAATTAAAAATGCTACTCTGAAATAGAATTCTAACTCCTAAGCTTAAATAAATAACAACAAAAGAAATATTTAATTCTAATTCTAACAACCTATCATTCATTCATTAAGGCATACATCAATTAAATCTATAGCTAAGAAACAACAAACTTTATTTAAGAAAAAATAGTTGGAAATCATGGAAACAACATACAACACTCAAATAACTATTTACCACTCAAATAAAGAAAGAATAACTAATTAGAAAGGAACAACACAAAACTAAATTAATCTACTTTCTATATCTGAGACAACATTTTGTGCAGAGGAGCAAGTCCAAGTCAATTTGTCCTTAAAAGAAACTGAAATCAAAATACGAGTAGGTGAAAAATGAAATTAACTCATAACTTTTTGCATTAAAAATATTTAGAATCTAAATACAATAAGAATTCAGTTCACAGCTCTATCTCAAGTTTAAAAATTGTTCATCCCCCATCTTTGCTCTATGGCTTCATTTAAACACACAAAAAGCAAGGGAAAATCACAATTAATTCTTCTGAATTAAACTACCTAATCTATGAGAAAATTACAAAGTGATTTTCATTACAAATAAACAAAATAAGATCTCAAAGATCTCATTTGATTTTCTATAGTAGATAAATTAAACAAGAACACATCCCAAAGATCTTTTCAACAATAATTATCTACAAGGAAGTCAAATTCATTGCGCACTTTGGGACAAATTGACAACTGGATGCAACAATAAAGCTACCGAAATCAAATTTAGAGAAGCATTGGTATATTTCAAACTAGAGTGACTTTTGGAAAATCGCTTGCATGGAAACTAAATTGGGCCATTCTTCACAAAAAACATGTCCTATAATTTTGAGATTTATCCTCATTTTCCCACAAAATCCAATGAAAAACTATCACTTTTTATCCATTAAATTTCTCAGTTGGAATGTTTGACCATGAGTTGGACCTTGGATTTTCAATCTGGATGATAAATTGGAGGTTGAAGCTATGAATATTATTACAATAATTCTCTTCATAAATCACCATTTGAAAAATCATGCATAATAATTTTTAATATATTAAAACTAAAGGAGAACAAACATTACTTAACCATAAGAGCATAAATAAGTATGAGATGGAGTTATATGAAGAATTATGATAAACGAAATCATAAAAGATCAGTTAAAAGGAATGAATTAGATACCAATAAATGATAATGATAATGAAAAATAGTGTCCAAACAACTATTCTAAGACTTTTCCCAGCCAAGTCTTGCAGTAGTATGCCTATTTACAAATTCCATCTTCAAAGTAATTGTTTTAGTTTTTCCTATACAACACCCATGTCACCATTATATTTCTTTTGCACACTTTCCTAGACAAGGTGCTCCCTTCACCAAATCTCACCTTTTTGGTTGCATCTCACCCTATTCCACCTTTATTTCATCTCAATGAATCTTCATGTATGCAACTATTACCTTCTCATATAGGCCATGATCCCGTGGCTCTAATACCATTGTTAGAAATAAAGAAAATGTGAAAGATAATAATCATATCAACAACAACACATAGAATACACGGAGTTTATCCTAGAAAACCAAACCAGGAAAGACTAGCTAATGTATATATTATTAACATATGGCTCAAATGCAACTAAGCTAGACAACACCTTGGACTAGAAAAATTAGTCCTCCACTCAACTCAGGCACATTACAGTGAATAATCCCTAATCCTTTTAAAGTCCTCATCACATTTAATCCATGGGCACTAATACGATGGGCCACCAAGGCCATGTTCTTGAAACCACCATTGTCGACTTAGCAACTTTGATTCTTTCATTGAGTCAAGTACACCCTAAATTAAAGGTCACCTTTCATAAAAAAAGGTCTTGGATACAAGGAAAATCACAATATCTCCAAGGGAGAATCAAGCAAAAATCCACTATAAAAAATCTAGAAATCTATGTTAATGTTCGCAAGAGTTCTTTCAACAATGAAAGTAGCACCAGGAAATGAGATGAAGGCAAGCAAAGACTTGATTTTTCTGACAAGATCAACAATAATAAATTTATAAGAGCTACTCCACCAAGAAGGGCATCTACATCTTGCTATTAAAATTTCTTCTTTGGCTATTTATTTTCTTGTAATAATTTTCATCATAAAGAAATAAATTGTAGAGCTTATGTAAGAAATGACTATGTGAAAAATAGAAACAGATGGTCTTATAATAAAAATTGTTTTTGTGAGCAATAAAACTATAATTATTAATGAAGGTGGTGTTAGAAGATACAACTTATTTTATTCCCTATTGGATCATATTGAATGTTACAAATCTAATAACTATTGGCACAAAGCATCTAATTGTATGAGCAAAGCAATAATGTTTCCTAAGAAAATCAAGGAAGAAAATATTATGAAGCATAGAGAACAATGCACATAGGTATGGAAAAGAAAGCAAGAAAAACAAGAGGAATATGGATTGGCTTTATTTGTTCAAAGCAAAGGAAGAAAATGGTTTATTAAAATGGATGTTCAAAACACATGATAAGGGACCAAAGTGAATTTTTTACTCTAAAATAAGAAAAATGATGCAATGCTACCTTTGGAGACAATGCATTAGTAGTGATAGTTGGAAAGGGGACAATTAGTATTGATCATTGTTATAGCTCCAAATCTCACTATTATGGTTTGTGATGCTACACTCATGGCCTAGGGAAACCCCTCCTTCCAGACCTGGTCCAAAATCTAAAAAACAGTGTTTTATTCCCTGTACGCGACATTTCTCTTAGTTAAACGCGTGTATACGTGGTTTCATATATACCCAACCCACGTATATGTATTAAAACACTTAAAAAAATATAAAACTTCTTATTTTCGGGCAGAGATCGTGGGTTTTACTTGCTGATCACCTATTAGTGCCCGTGGCCTCAACTGTTCCCAACCAATTCCTAACTAAAAACTACTTTGGAATTGGTATAAAAAGACACCAAAGGGAAGGCCTAAGGGAGGAGAGAAAATAGAGAAAGGTTATTATACTGAGATTTCCCCCTGATCAGGTCTGAAGACCCTTGTGCCTTCTGCACTTCCCCCATTTGTACAGGAAACCCTTGTTTCCTTGTGATTTGATGTTCATCCCTTAGTTATGACATCTTGGAGTGAGTATTGGAAGGAGATATACTAGAGGCTTGAGGCGGGACGGATCCAGAAGGAGGCTGAGCTTGGAGCCTGCAGAGGTTGCTCAGGTGATATTACTCTTTTTGTACTTTCTATTTGTTTAATAAAGAAACACGTCTTGATTTCCGATATGCTTCTTCTTTATGTTAATGATGTTCATGTTTGAATTTCATGTATGAATGGATGTCTAAAAGTTCATAACTAACTCCTTTCTTGTATAACATAAAGATGATTTTTGTATAAATCTTTGTCCATATACTACTGCATTCTTTGGAATTGTTGGTTTTGCAGGGAAAAGGAGCGAAGGGAACGTGAAGAAGGGTTTGGACCCTTGAGGAACTACCCGAACGTAGGACCTGAGGTACGTCCTTCTTACCTTAGAATTAGCTTTTTCTAGCATAATGGCTGTGCGTGTGCATGTTTCTTGGTTTAAACAACTTTCAGTCTGCTAGGGTTCCACCCAAAAGCCCTAGGGGATAAAATCCCTAAACAGAATTGGCGACTCACATTTCCGATCACATTCAAGAATGGAGACGGAGAAAGAGACTCATTAAAGCCGAAATCCCTCCGGAGTACCATCTCGAGTGGTTCTTGAAGTCTTTAATACCTGAGATCTCCAAGGATGTCTCCATGTCGGGGGTCTATTCCGAGGAGCAAGCCATTTTTAGGGCCCAACAATTAGAACTGATCTACTCTCAGTCTTGGATCCTACAAAAGTACTTGCCAGATGCTCCTGGGTCTAAGGTTGACGTAGCTAAGCCGAAGCCAGGTCCCCACACGAATGGTATTGTTGGGTCAGTAGACACAAATACGGTGAACTTGTTGAATCAATTGCAGCAGTTGTCCTTACAAACTGCTTCTATCAACCAAGTCACATCGTCTAACCCTTCCACTTCCCAAACTTCTTCGATTAATGCCGTCCAATCTGATAATCCCAAAGGAAGTCAAAATTCCAATGGGAAAAAGAAAGGATGAGGTAAGAAAAAGAACTAGGATGGGAAGCCTGATGCAAACAAATCCGGAAATAATGCTGGTGGAGATAGAAATGAGTCGAAAAAGAAAGTTAAGTTTCCATGCAAGTTGTGCGGTGGAGACCACTTAACTCATCTTTGCCCCAAGATTGAAGACGCTCAGTGTTTGTTAGGGAAGCAAGGCACTTCTATCTCCCAAGCTGTATTAACCAACCCTTTTCCCCAAGGGCAACAACTTCTTGCTGGCGCGAGTTCAAACCCTGGGACCTCCGGAGGGGGCAACCAGGAAGGGGGAAAATATTCGAATGTTTTCATGATGGGTTCTAACGTCCATGTGGCTACTCGGTCACGTGATTATGGTGAAGCTGAAACTTCCAATAGGCTGTCCCCGGAAAGTACTGCCTCAATATCGAGCGAGCCCTGTCAGACTATACCACGGATATAACCGAAAGGTTTCCGCAAATCGCGCGACGATTAATCCTAATGCTAGGCCCACCCAGAATTAACTCCATTGTGGTAGGATCTGCTCAGAGCGTGCCCAATGTCCACTTTAGAGGTTCTCCAGTTGTGGTCCGGCTCAAAAGAAGTGCTTACTGTTCCGCGATTGGGGCAAAGTCCGATCCAACTAATTCTTTAGTGCTCACTTTCGACATGTTAAATGTCAAAAAGCAACTCCCTCATCACATGGCTTTTCAAATAAAGTCTACATACTGGAAAATTAACATTTTTCGAACTGTTATTGATGAAGGGGCTTCCACGTGTGTCATGTCAATGTCATGTTGGAAGGCTATTGGATCACCTTCAGCCATTCCTTCACCTACTGTCTTGACTGCATTCGATGGCCATTCTCATAAGCTGCATGGGATTATCCTGACCTTTCCTATATGTGTTGGGGGGAAGGTCGTTAATATTGAAGTAGAAGTTGTAGATGCTAACCTAGATTATCATCTCCTCCTAGGAAGGAACTGGGTATATGAAATGGATGCCGTTGTTTCGACTCTATTTCGTGTCATTTGCTTTCCTCATGAGGGGAAAATCGTAAAGGTGGATCAATTAGATTATTGTCCAGTTGATCCTCAAGCAAACTTCCGACTCTACTGTCCCTTTAGTGGATAACCCTGCGTCCCCTACCCTGAGAATTAGGAGAGGGATTATTCCCTTGGTTGATTGGTACTTTGAGTTTCCCTCTCCTATCGCTAAAAATCAATGCCATTTCATCATCTAGGGAGTTTCTCGAGATGGGTTCTTTCGAACTCGTTATTTTTCAGACCCCTGGACCTTGCCTTCACCTATGACCACATTAGTTGAAGGACAAGAGAATGGAATGGCATTTCCTATATCTGCAGCTGAGATTAGATATTAGTCTATCGCGAACTCTGCAGATGACCATTCTACTCCTTTTTCTGAAGAGGAGTTAGATGGCGATGTGGCCCCCGCTTGGAGCCTTGATTCTACCTCTGCTTTGTACTGCTTAGATTAAGTTTTACCATCAGAAGAAGCAATTCTTGAAGCAATGATGGGTATAGATCGAACTTGGGAAGATTTACACCATCGTTCATACTTTCTTCCTCCATTACAGGAGGTAGAGTCTAGATTCTCTGAGCTTTGTTCTAGTGATGTTTGTACGGTGTCAAACCCTTTGGCTCTAGCACACTTCTGTGCTGAAGGTAATATGGCGGTGATTTCAAAAACAACACCGATAAACATCTCTAGGGACCCTAACACAATCGAGAATCTCTTCATCGGAATTGAGTGTTCCCCTGAAGAAATTCAAATTTGCACCGACCTATTTAAATAATTTCGGGATGTATTTGCTTGGTCTTATGAGGAAATGCCTGGCATTGACCCATCTATAGTTCAACATGAGATCAAGACGTATGGAAACACCAAACCTGTCCATCAGAGGCTTCGGCCGGTCAACCCTAGGAAAGCAGCAGCTATCAAAGCGGAAATGAAGAAGCTGCTAAAGGCGGGTTTTATATACCCTGTTCCTCTTACAGATTGGGTTTCTAACCCAGTCCCTGTAGATAAAAAGCAAGGAACAATCCGAGTGTGCATCAATTTTAGGGACCTAAACAAGGCTTGTCCTAAGGACAATTACCCCACGCCATTCATTGATTAGATTATCGACGAGTGTGCGGGTAATGAGATTTTTTCCTTCATGGATGGGTTCTCTGGTTATAATCAAATTTCTATCCATCCTGAAGACCAACATAAGACAGCCTTTATATGTCCCTGGGGTACCTTTTCATATAGAAAGATGCCTTTTTGTCTTAAAAATGCTAGAGCTACCTTTCAGCGAGCCATGTCATACGCTTTCCACGACATCAAGCATGTCATCGAAGCATACTTATATGATCTCGCTGCTCGTTCTCGAAAGAGAACTAATCACCCTAGCCACCTTCGAATGGTTTTCAAACGATGTCATTTTTATAAAATCCGATTGAATCCCAACAAGTGCGTTTTTGCGATTACATCCGGTCGGTTGTTATGGTTCATTGTGTCAAATGAAGGGATTCGAGTTGATCCCTTCAAGGTTGAGGCAATAGTTCGGTTGCCTCCCCCGTCCTCAATTCGTCAACTTCAGAGTCTTCAAGGGAAGGCTAATTTCTTAAGGCGGTTTATAGCAAACTATGCCGAGATCACTAAAGGGTTCATGCGGTTGTTACGGAAAGGAATTCCATTTGTATGGGACGACTTTGCGCAACAATCATTTGATGCTTTGAAAAAAGAACTAGTCTCTACCCCGCTTTTGAGTCCACCGGATTATGGCAGAGACTTCCTTTTATATCTCACTGCAGCAGAATCAACCATTGGTATGGTTCTGGTTCAGGAGGACGATGCTCTCACTGAGCACGTGATTTATTATTTGAGCCGAGGCTTAATATGCCCTGAACTTCGCTATTCTCCGGTTGAGAAATTGGCCCTAGCAGCTGTCCATGCTGTCCAGCGGCTCCATCATTACATCTTGCTACGCAAAACTTTTGTCTTAGTAGCGGTCAATCCATTTCAATTTGTCCTCAGTAGGCGAGTGATTGGGGGAAAATATAATAGATGGATAGTCATCTTGCAAGAATTCGATCTCGAGTTCTTGTCAGCCAAGTCTACGAAATCCATGGTTTTTGCTGAGCTAATTTTTGAGCTGCCTTGTGGAGAGAATACTATTTATGAGGAAAGTTTTCCCGACGAACATTTATTCCTCATCTCTTCACTCGACCCTTGGTATGGAGATATCATTGTCTATCTCCAGACTTCGAAGTTTCCCTCTACTTTCTCCAAGGATGAACGTCGTAAATTATGTCACCTGGCTAAAAATTATGTTATCATTGGTGATACTTTATACCGTCGAGGGGTTGATTCAATCCTTCGGTGTTGTTTAACCTTGGAGGAAGCAAAGTCAGTGCTTAATGATTGCCACAGTGGAGCTTGTGGTGGTCATCTATCAGGGCTTGCTACAGCCCAGCGCATCTTACGTGCCGACTATTTTTGGCCTTCACTTTTTAAAGACTGTGTGGAAGCAGTCAAACGTTGCCACCCTTGTCAGATCTTTACTTGAAAGATGCGTGCTCATCCAGCTCCTCTTTTTCCCGTTGTCACGGTCGGTCCATTTACTAAGTGGGGTATTGATTTTACAACTTGTAATCTACCTTCAGCAGTGAATCACAAGTACATTATTGTGGTTGTAGACTACTTTATGAAGTGGGCCGAAGCCATGCCCACTTATAAAAATGATAGTGACATGGCAACTTTGTTTCTTTTCAATCAGGTTATCTCAAGATTCGATGTCCCGAGAGAGATTGTCACTGATCATGGAAGTCACTTCCAGAATCAACTCATGCCTGAATTGGCTCTTAAGTTAGGTTTCCATCAAGAGAATTCGTCTCCTTATTATCCTTAGGCCAATGGACGGGTTGAGGCAGTCAACAAAAATCTTAAGATGATACTCCAACGGACAATCGACAAAAATCAGTCCAATTGGCACGTCATGTTGTATTCGGCTCTTTGGGCATACCGAACCTCCGTAAAGACTGCTACTGGTTTTACGCCTTTTCAGTTGGTTTACGGGATGTAATCTATCTTTCCGATCGAATGTGAAATTCCATCTCTCAAGTTATCTGTAGAGCTTCTTCCAGAGACTTCGAGTCTCAAAGAGCACCTCATTCACTTGGAACATCTCGATGAGTAGCATCGAGATGCGGCCATGATGAATGAGGCTCATAAGAAAAGGGTCAAAACGCAGTATGATAAATCTATCCGTCCTCAAGTCTTTTCTGAAGGCGACCTTGTCTTGGTCTATGACCAAGATAAAGATGCCTTGGGGGTAGGCAAGTTTAAGCCTATGTGGTATGGTCCTTTCATTATTAGGGTCGTATGAGTTAATCGATTTTGAGGGAAACAAGCTGGCGGAGCCCCGAAACGGGCTCTACCAAAAGAAGTACTTTTCTTAAGTAGAAGTTAGGCAATGGATTCTTTGTATATTATGTATATTTGTACATATATCATTGAGAGCTTTGTGATGTCAACACTTTTTGGTCTGCTGTTGCATGTGTTGATGGATGACTTGGTCTATTTTGGGTGCATCGATGGTGCTAGTCGGCACACTCGGAATCTCGCTTCCGCATCTTGGGTACTTTATTATCCAACTGGTCAATTGATGGTATCAAGAGGCGTATGCATTGGTCCTGCTCCGAATAATATGACTGAGTATACTGTCGTGATTAATTTACTATCCGAGGCAATCACTTATGGGATCGACTCATTGGTAGTGTATCTCGATTCTCAATTGATAGTGTCTCAATTAAATAACATTTATCGAGTAAGGGATCCATGTTTATATCGCCAGTATTTAAGAGTGAGGTTGTTGCGAAGATCATTTGTTTATATTAATTATTTGCACATTCCAAGATCTCATAATTGGTTAGCTGATTCTATCGCTAATCAAGCATTAGACTGGCACATTAATCATTCATCATAAAATCAAAGCATCAAAAATTCAAACTGTATATAATATATATATATATATATATATATATATATATATATTATATATTATAATCATCATAAAAGTATCTCGAGTGTACATATGTCGTCCAAAAATATACAAAATTGGGACTCAAATGCCCATAATCATGTCTGGCATATCTAATGCCCCAGCTCAGGATGAGCGGCCAAGTAGGTAACTATCACATTAGCTACACGCCGAAAAGTGTGAACCCAGTCACGTGGCATGCCAACCACATGACGTTGCATATCCTCAAGAAGGTCCTCTATAGCAGCCATAGGTACTCGACAGCTCAGTCTCGTCAAGTGCCGCTGGACGATGTGTAGAGTCCGTTCTGTCTCAGCAGCCGCCTCTTCGTCTCCTCGGCCGCGTCGTCTGTGCCGTGGGAGTCCATCTGGTCACAATGGCCCAATGTCTAGATCATGATCATTATATTAGTCATTTGAATCTCATCAAAAAATATTTTTCAAAATGCATCATTATATTTGAAAAATCCAAAAAAAGCATAAAATCAAAAAATCCTTACCGATCTCGCTCCATGCTGCGTCCGACGGTAATGCTAGGTCAAGATCTTCTCGGAATTCCAGCCCACTGTAGGAGTAGTCATCTACGGTGATGATCTTCTAATCCCACCAGGTGAAGAAATTATCGTCGAATGTAGTCCTAGGAACCTCCCCACTCCCAGACGTTTCATCAGATCAGCCCACCGACCCATGCGTGGATTGCGTGGGGTTCTGATGGAAACTGTTACCCTGGGGCGGAGTGCGGGAATCCTCTCGAAGAAGAAAGTGCACAAGATAGTCTCGTAGCCAAAGTTCTTTTTCTATCCCCTCTTAATGGAAGTGAGCTGGCTCTTCATGCTGGCCAGAAGAGGAGTACACCAGTCAAACACTGTAGTGAGACAATCAACTGCCACGCTCATGGTGAGTCGTGATGCCTGATGCAGAGAGGACAATCCATTCACTCGAGCTATGGTGAACAGGATAATCCTTAGCGATAAACTCGCCACATGTGCAATTGAGATCTGGCTCCCAACTTTCTTGGAATGTCCTGGGCAGTATATCTGTACATAGTCCTCTATCCTGAGGCTACTCCGTATCCTGCCCCGGGACTGTACTACCTCTCCCCTTCGGGAAAGGCCCGTGATAAAATATATATCTTCCACTTCCACTCTTAGTGGCATTTGATCAATCATGAAGGCTTCCTCCTCGACATCCCAATAGTCAATGAGCATTTCAAGCAGTCGCACATTGGCTTTCATGTTCGGCAGTTTGAAGAATTTGAGCAAGCCGCAATCCTCGTAAAGCATCCAAGGCTTGAGGATCATTCATAACTTCATTATCAACCGCTGCATGTTCTCTTTCACGCCATGTGATCGACATCCTGAGAAGAAATTGAAGTTTCAACCGTTAGTTTTTATTAAAATTAGCTCACGGCGTATATGCGGGTTACTGTATACACAGTCGCGTATAGGGCCCGCGTGTACACAGGTTTCATATTATCAACCCGCGTATACACCACGGCGAAATTTTGAACAATAGTTCAACGGTAAAACATCAATGGAAAATCTTAAAACTAGTCACAATGAATTGCAAGCTAAGTGTAAGGGTTACCTGGAAGAATTTGAAGAATTTGAACGGTCGAATTTGACACACGAGAAATTTGCTCCTTTTGCTCCAAATATTTGCTCTCCAACTCAATTGGTAACAATGGTGAGTCCAAAATCCTTTTTATAAGTTTTGAAAATGCAAAATTTTTTCAAAATTTAATTTTGTTTGGTCTCATGTGACTTTTAACTTGGGAGCTTGGAATGTCGAGAATGGTTTGCTTTTTATGACATTTTCAACATTTTCAACTTTTTCGAGACGGTTCCATGACTGCTGACCCGTCATGGCAGGTATCGTTTTTCACTGGAATATAGGTTAGGGACATCATTCTTCCGTTGCATTATGCATACTAGCCTCCATCTGTCAATACATCTGCCATATGGTCGATCCCATCGTGTTATGGTTCATAAGCCATCTTCACTCGCCGATTTTTTAAATCATGACACAATGGTAGAGCCATCCTTTACATGGGCATCGTAGTTAGCACCTCACTGACATTTGTTGCCCATGCTGCTTCAATTTGAGTAGGCTTGGGAGTCCTCTGTAGTCCCACCATGACTTATGCATTGGAGACTCATTCCTCTTAGCTTCTTCGCTTTGTTCTGGCCTTATACCCTAGAGGCTCCTTTGTGTTGAGTTGTACTACTGCATTGCATGTTGACCATTTGCACCTTTTGGCCTGGAGCCGGTTTCACTTGGACTCGTGTTTAAGCCAACTTTTGACCATGACAACTGCAAAATCAACCTTGCATACCTTGACCGCTGCAACTTGACACACCTTAACCCATGGAAGGACATACCTTTGAGTGTCACCGACCAGTTTTCGCCTCCCTGCATTGAGCATAGGAATGTTCCACTCCCAGGAACTAGATCATCTGTTTCATCGACACTCGTTCTTTCCACTATACCATAGCATTCTTTTATTCTTTTTCAAGCTTAACATAAAAAGACAAAAAAATAAATATTCCAAAAAGAGCGCGAACGGGACAATATTTCCATTTATTATTGGCAGCTAGAATCAGTCATGTCACCCTTGAACAAAGAACTCAAAACAAAGTCTCCTCCATGTGGGTGGGGTTTAGTTTGACTTAGGTATGTCTTAACCTTGTTATTGAGTTAGTTCTCCCCCGATTGGTTATCTCTTCCAATCATATGTAGGGTTCGTTCGTGCCTCCTGCATGACGAACTTATACAGATTCATCATATGCTGCCATTGAGTCATGCTTTTTTTCAAGGGAAGTTAGCCTGAGTCGGCCTCTCTGTTGTGTCTCTTGACTCATTTTTAAGTCAGCCATCCTGGTTGTCAGTGTCATGTCTATCATCACATCATTTATATTGGTCCTCTACTCGTGCCAGTTTGAGAAGGTCTCCATTGACTTCTTGCTGGCAGGTCTTGTCCTTATCGACGATGACATCTTTCTCTGAGGGCAGGCCTAGAGCTGCACCCTGGCCCTATTTTCATTATTGATAGGTTACCTTGTGCTCAGCATCGATCAGTATCATGGGTCTTTGACTGAGTGGTTTCCCTTGTGTTCGACGTCATCTTACATTATCACACATTGGGATTCATGCAGTACCTTGGTTTCCATTTGACCCTATTGGTGGATACCTCGGCTCTGTGTCAGCTTTCATTATTGGTTGGTTCAGAGGGTTTCTGCCATGTGCTAGCCACATCTTGTGTACGCTGGAAACATACTTCGGTTCATTTACTACATCTCTTTCGTCTGATTCCTTCCACATTATTGGCCTACGGGTTACACTCGTGCTAGATTGATGAAGGATGCCTTAATGCCTTCCTTCTAGCGGATCTTTCCCTATCGACTCCGACTCATCGCTCTGGGGCAAAGATCTAGAGTCTATTTGGTAGTACCTTGGGGTTTGCAGTCATTAGTGGCAGATCCTTCGCTATTGACAGTGGGAAACCATCATTGTCTCCTGATCGATAGATTCTTACAAGTGTTTGACTCCAGCTCATTTATTCACACTTGTTGGTTTGTACTGGGTACCTTGATGCTCATTATCATTATCGGTGAGTAGTCTCATGTTTGTTAACGGTATACATCAATGACCGGTAATCAAACGATTTCTCACATGGTCTACTTCAGATCATTTATTCCCATGGTGTAGAAATGTACCATGGCGGTCGATGAAGACCTCAGGTTGTATCAGCATTCATTGGTTCACTTGACAGTTGCTCCTGTTGCTGCTAGTTGATACCACTTCACCTTATATGTTGCAGTCAGTCATGGTGACATTCTATATGCTGGCACCTGAGTTTGCAGTGTAGTACCTGTTATCACTCAGGTTGTCCCTAAGCTCCTGAAGGGATACGGCCGAGGTAACCACAAACCAATCTTTGGATTACAAGTTCTAGCCCACCTGCAATCAGAGAGGGCGCTCTCTTAATGATTTAGCTTTGTTTGATGATGATTTTAGGCTAGCTATTGGGTTCAGTGGGTTTTGTTTTTGGGTGGAAGGAAGCCTTAGGTGAAGGAGAGATGTCATCAAGAAAAGAGGCAAGGCATAGTAAGATAAATTTCAAACCATTGGGCGTGGAGTCATGGAGTGCAACTGATGGTGCATTTTCTTGATCACAAGAGAAATGAGGAGCAAGGTAGTTGTTCATGAAACAATATCCAAGTTGAATGGGGATGGGTTGAGGGCTAAGGAACGAGAGGCAGCAAAGAATCTCTCAATCATTTTAGCAGGGGGAACATGAAAGAACCATACTTAAGAGCAGCTAAGAATTCTTAAATAATATTCATTCATGAGTGAATTAGAGTAAATATGAGCCATGAGGAATTCATATTTATGACTAAATCAAGAGGAAAACATTAAGAAGGCACAGAAACTGAGCGTAGAGTGCAGCAAAGCAAATTCTAAATTAGACTTTTGTTCCGTGACTTGAGCATATGTGAAATTGAAAATTACAGAGATGAGAAAAACTTATTGTTTTGTACAACAACACAAGAATTCCATCGTTCACTCTTCAAAACCATTAGCAATGCATCAACAGTTCATTCTCCAAGCTTTCAACAATATTTGATTATAGAAATTATTAGGTACACAAAGTGAGTCTCTCTTGGAGCAATTTACACAACCAAAAGACCAAAAATCTTCCAACCAACCTTAATACATCTGCCTCAGCAGTATATATAGGAGTTCTTTATAAAATATCTCATAGGGAAATATCTAGACTTAACTGTGTCCATCTACTCTGACATGATCAATAACTATTGTGAAGAAAAAATTGCACAACAATAACTGAGAAAGTAAATGCATTTTATGAGCCTCTGCAGGTGTCCCGCTTGTCATTGACTATCTGATTTAAGAAAGTCGGTTGATGACCATTGTGCTGATGAGCTGTTCTGGTCATGCTATCACTTGCCACATGTTTAGCTGGTTTGAATGCTTTTTAGCGCTAATTTCATCCGTCGCTGGTTTGAATTTCCTGACGATAGAGCTGTATAATGAAGTTTTCTCATACAGGCAAAATATGAAGAGAATCAAAATTACTTTAAAATCTAAAGCAAGCTTTCCCACCATTATTCTGGTGGTAACTAATGTTTTCTTAATTTGAACAATGTTTCATCAGCTTCTGTATATGTATAATAAGTCGGCCATACTGGAAAGAGATGTTTTATTTCATGTTCAATGTAAAATAGATCTTCCAGTTTATTATACAAAGTCTGCCCTGTGGGAGGGATTGCTTCTTCTGTGTTGCTTGATGAGGCAGTGATCTGATTTTGTACATAAGAGTGCAGCCTGTATGCATACTGCTCCTGCTTTAACAGCTTTCCTACGCTGGTGACCAGGCTGGGTAAACCTCTGCTCTGTAGATCTGCCATTCTTTGTCTGAAGGCCTGTACCTCTGCTTGCATCTCTTGGCACTTTCTTTCTATGGTCTAGACAAAATTCCTCATGGTTCTCACCTTTTTGACCCTCACAATAGTCTCTGTTCTATTCTGAATGTTCAGTGCTATCAATTGGTCACTAGTACGAGTATTTAAAAAGTGAATCAATTTATTCTCCAACTCAGGCTTGTCTGCCAATAATGCCCTGGACTTTTGAGTCTCGTACTGAGCTATTGCCATTAACTCTATCTGGTCAAAAATGGTTTGGATCCCTGTCCATTGATCAACAAGAGCTTTGCCAATATTATCCCACAAAATTCTTTTGATCTGAGTCAGGGTTCTATGGAGAGTGAGGTCCTTCTCCAAGGCCTTTATCTTATTTTCAAGGGCCTTTATTTCCCTGGTTTTCTCAGCAACTGAAATCTTTGATTTATCATAGCTGGCTTCAATCTTAGCTACCTTTTCTTTAGTTTCCTTCATTTCTGTCATTTGTAATTCGAGGGCCTTAATCTCTTTCATCATGGCCTCCATGCCCAGATTGGCCTCTTGTGCTGCTGCTGCTGTGGTTGCTGCTGAAGTTGAAGCTGGTGGAGGTGTTGTTGTTGTAACTACTGGAGGAGGTACCGAGATCGTTGGAACAAATAGAGGAGGCCGTGAGGTCAACTCAGGCTCTTTCCCTTGTAAATCTTCTTCTAGTGCTTTCTCTGTGTCCAGTATTCTCTGATTCATTTTCATAAGCAAAGTGTACACATCCTCCATTTCTTTCTGCTCTGCTACTTCTGTAGTCTGAGGATGTAGGGTTGACAACAATTTCATTTGTTTTCTGAGGGCTGCTATATCCTCCTCTTTCTTCCTGATCAAGGCTTGTGTGCCTTTGGGGTCTTTGGGATCATGTCCCATTTCTATTATAATTTCCTCCAGGGATTTTATTCTGTTATCTTTGGCCAATGATGAGGCCTTTTCCAGCTCTAGCTGGGCAGAGGTATTATACAAGGAGTTCTGCAATCTATGAGCTAGTAGAGCCTTATCTGCAAGAGTTGCGTACACCATTTTTCCTGTCTGCTTATGCAGCTCAATCTAGTCTATTGGGTGTATGTCCTTGGAAAGGACTTCCAGGTTGGTTCTTATGTTGTCTGCAGCTGATTGTGGTTGCTGCACAGTGGGTCTGAAGTGACTTAAAGTCATCTTCCCTGCTTCTATATCATAGGCTGCCATCAACCTCTGTTGATTTGTTGGGGCCATCCTTAGCAGTTGATTATACAACTGGAATCTTATTGGTTCGTTCCTAGCTTTGATTTCAGTAAATTCCCTTTTGATGTTTGAGCCCTTTTGGGCTTGCTGTTTGGAGGATGAAACCTCCCCGCCTGGTTGTCTGTCATGCTCCTGCTGGAAGGACCTGGCTGATGTCTCCAGAATAGGAGGGGTTTGCTGCCCTGAAGTCCCCTCACCTCTTAAGTTCCCTAGAGTTTCTTCTGTGATTTCTTCTTCATCATAGGGATTTAACCTTTGTCTTTTCTCTGCTTGCTGGTCAGTTGATGTACCTGCAGGTGTATTCTCTACTTGGTCCCTCTTTTTACCTCTTTCCTCATGTTGAGGAGTTGGTACCACATGAATTTCAGGTGCTTTTGTTTGCGTTGAGGGACTTTGTTCTTGGTCTCTCTCCAAATTCAGAGAAGGTTGCTCCTCCATTGTACTTTGTTCCTCAGAATGCTCTACTTCTTTGTCCTTTTCTGTTGACGATATGGTTTCCCTAGCTGGTTGTGGCGAGGTAGAAGTTGATGTACTTACTCCCACTGGTTATGGCTGTATGAAGGGGACCTGTGCAACATATTCCAGGTCAATTCTCTTCTCAACTTCTTTCATGTCTTTCTACAATTTTTCTTCTTTAGAAATTTGTTCATCATCTAAAGAACCTTCTACCCATTCTAGTAAATTGGCATGTTGTTCTATGTGAGGGATTGGCGGGTGCACATACCCTGAAAGCTTGTATTTGATTCTCCTAAAGCTTATGAAGTGTCCGGGGTCATATGGTGCCCAGTAGAAGCTTTATTTTAACAACATTTCCTCTCTTAATATCTTATCTACATCCTTCCAGGCTTCTTCCCTTTTGTTGAAAACAAAGGGACCTAGTTGATGCCTGATTTTCAACTGTGCCTTCTTGTTTTTGCCATGGAAGTGAATTAGGTCTGCATGAATGAACTGTCTGAAGTATTCCAGGGTGAAGACCCTCATGGGAACATACCTTGGAAGCTTATAGGGGGACAATTCACTCCCATAAATTCTAATTACTGTATGGTTTTGGTAAAAGTACCAATCCCTAATGTTGTATTCTTTGGAAAGATACAAAATTCTTTACATTTCAGCAGTAAGTCTAGGAGGAGGAGTCTCCATTAACAAACACGTAGCTGGGTAGATAAAGAGGTCAATGAATTCAAAATATGTATAGGGAGAACAGTGAAATCTATGAAAAATTGAAGTCCAGAAGACTACAGATCTCCTCTCTCCTCTTGAATCAAGTTTTATGAGAGGGATTTTGAAACTATCAGGGTGATAGTAGAGCAGCAGATGGTAAATGTAGGAGGTGTACTTGAAAACTCTTTCCCTGTCCATCATCATGAATTGCTCATGTATTTTGTTGGCTATGAACGTGGCATAGTCATACATGACAACAGGGGGCTGCCCTGGGGTAAATATTGCTAATAGCTGGAACACTGTCTCATCTACAAACTCCCCTGTCTTGCACCCTAAGATGTAGGAAATCATATCCACCATGAGCTTTCCTGTTTCATTAAATGAAACCTGATGATACGGTGGAGGATGATCACTCTGATATTTTGGTATCATGAATAGTTGATTAACTCTTAATATCTCTGCCTTAGAAAGCTTTAAACTGCCATCAATCAGATGTTTCAGGGTGAGAGGAACCAAGGACTGGGGAGGCTCATAGTTCAGCATTTGATTGATGGATTAAGGAGTGATATAAAACAACACTGACCCATCTGGGCTTAGGATTGCTCTCAGAGTGGGTTCATAGTGTGAATGACAGAGATGTATAAAATCAGGCAGCACATTGACTTGTGGGAGTTAGTAAATAGGCATACTGGATTGCAAAATTCCCAGGAGATCAATATTATTTTCATAATTGTTTTTGAATTGGCAGACAGTTTCAAGGTGAGAAATAAGGCCCCTCATGTCCTCAATCTAGAAGTCTCTATCTGCTAGAGGTATCCACTCTAAGTCCATGTGCGGGGCATTCAGAGGAGCAATGTTCAGGGCAACTGGGGCCTCCATATCTTGCATTATTTTGATTGAGTGGAATATAGGAGAAATAGCAACAGGAGACAGGGATTGAGGCTCTGTGGACACTCCGACGGGTAGAACTGATGATTTGTTATTTAAATGGACCTTACAGTATAGAGTCCTTGGCACGCAGAAGAGTGGCAGCACTCGAGCTAGATGCTTTCACAGGAATGAGTCGAGATTAAAGGCTGAGTGGGCACTTGACACAATGTTGAGAGGATGGGATCCGAATTTCACCTGAGGAGCACAAGCTTACAGACGGGAAAGGAAATTAAGGATTCCTTTTTAGGAAAAAAGGCTAGAAAGAATGAAAAATAGGATACTTGGGCAGCTTGACTTAATAACACACATATTTCAGTATTTCCGAGGCGACCATGAACGAGCAGAGTGGAGGAATAACCCTTTGATAGAGGGAATTAGCTCAGGCTGTAAGTTTATAGGGGATGACCAGCTCAAATGATAGGTGCAGGGCAATGGGTGATTGGTGGGAGTAGTCTTAATAGCCAAAAGCGAGTTCTTTTTTGAAATTTTGAACAGAGAAGCATGAAACAGGGTTTTGGGCATGAAATCGGGTAAATACCTATTATGAGGATGCCAAAGGCGCTTGACAGGTAGAAATTGAGCTGCTGAGATGAACCATGGTGCTGAATTTGCAGGTCGACTGGCTGGTGAAGTCTCGGGAGTGTGAAATAACGGAAAACCATATGCACGTTGTTTTCACAGTGAAAAATAGAAATGAACTGAAAATAGTCTTTTTCACAACTTTTAACCCAACGTTCCAGAATTTTGGCGCTTTTTGGGGTTTTTGGCGTTTTCCCAGGATGACGTCATCATGACATATTTTTTGTCGGGTAGCCGATACGGAAGATGACGTGGCGGCTGAGGTGGATGATGACGTGGCAGTGGACACAGTGGCAGGTTGATGACATCAGCTGGTGACATGGCACAAGTACAGTACAGTGGCAGGTTGTTGTTAGCAAAGTGCAGGCTGGAAAGGGTGAGGTGGAGGCGATGTGGCAAGGTGACGCGACGCTGATATCATGCGAGGAAAGGGCGGTTTTGGATTGCATCGGACCACCTTTGGTATGGAGGTGGTATTTGTTAGGGGTGGCCCAATGCAATCGGATGCTGCCAGCTGTCCCGGTGTACGACGGTAAAACCGTCGGACATTGGGTGCTAACGCATCATCGCAAAAGGGCGCCCGATATGCACGAGGGCCGTCGGATCTAGGAGGGCTGATCCGACAGTAGTCGGGAGGGGAAGACGATCGAGGTTTAGCACAAATGCACACGCGTTAATCCATGAAATAATCATGGCTGCGGGTGGGTTTAAACTTTAGGTTAAGGTTTAAAATAATTTCAGGTTTTGGCTATTTATCAATCGGATATTGATAAACCCAAAAAATGGAAAGCAGGGGAGGGTTAATATGGTTATTTATTCAACCAAAGGTTAAATAAATCCCGAGTGAAAGCAGAGGGATTAAAAGTGGGTCCCAAATGGACCTAATGTTTCCCGACTTTAATCTATTTGGCTATAGTTGCCAAGGGGTGGGATATTTAGTATTTATTGGGGTTTTATATAGTCTCTTTTAGAGTAGGGATAGGGAAACATGGTGTAGGGAGCTATATAATAGAATTAGATGTTAATATGAGTTCTGAGACATGACAAGGGATGTGTGCATGCTAAGTTTATAGATTAGAAACTCAAGCATAAAGAAATGAATGGATTTTTGCACAGATTACTTTTTACACAAGAAATGTGGCTTCTTTTCACTAAGTCAACTTGGCTGTCAACTTGGCTTTAGTAAGAAGTGGAGTGAGGCTACACTGCTTGGGGAGATTCGAAGGTCTTTAGGGGGATGTTAGTTAAATGAGTTTTTGGGGAAATGAAAGTGGAATTAGTCATGCTTCCTTGTTGTATTGCCAATCAACTGCCAAGGTGCCAACTTACACATGAGATGAGCCTTTTTTGATAAGACAAATGGTAATAGCATCCTTACTTCTGCAACCTCACACTACCTACCCAGCTTAATAATCTTAAAAAATTTTCTTCACTTGAATTGGGTGCACTTGAATTAGCAAACCCTGATTGTCCTCTTTTTCTTTTGACTGCCCTCCTACCTAAATCTACACTTATCTCTTCCAAGGGCCCAGTTTAAGCAGTTGGGCTCCTTTGATTCTCTACCTATCTAAAATTTGCCAAGATTAAGCTGTTTGGACAGATTATTCATTCTCTATATTCTACAACGGGAAATTGAAACCTAGGGAGACCAAGATTAAGCTGTTTGGACCTCCCTTTGTCTGAGACTTGTGCAAAAACGAAATAACTCTTCAAAATTGGAATGCAGCAGATGAACTTTGACTAGCACATTTTCATGGCATCTTTCCTTGGCCTGTGTAGCAAATATGGAACATTGCAGTATGCAAAGTATGACATATTTGGCATGTAGAAATGTCAATCATGAAAGATGAGTAACATGTTGTAGTAGGAGGCTAACAATACCATCCTTTTCCATCATGTTCAGTTGGTACCTTTTAGGATCAGTCTTTGATATCAGTGATCTGTTGTATTTCTCAGCATCATTGACAGTTTTATATGTGATATTCAGACATGTACTTGTTCGATCATGATCAGATGATCCATTATGTATTTTCCAGTCATTTATACTTGTATACTTAGTGGATCCGCTTGTACTTGATATGCAGACATGGTTTGCTTTCTCTAAGCATGGGTATGCCCGCCTCAGACGGTGTTTCTTTTTGATCTCCTTTTGTGACTTGGCAGGCTGAATTCTGGTGAAGTACTCCTCGGTTTTTGGCAAATTTCCTTTCCATGTACTTGCTTAATATATTTCGCCCATCATGTTCCCCTTCTGACCTCATATATTAGGGGGCATCTGTTATAGCTCCAAATCTCACTATTATGGTTTGTGATGCTGCACTCATGGCCTAGGGCAACCTCTCCTTCTAGACCTGGTCCCAAATTTAAAGTAACTTGACTAATTAGGTAAATCAGGATAAGGTTCGAGATGAACTATGGGTATTGATAACAATGATCCTAGATCATAGGACCTCAATAAGTAAAAGAACCTGATGAACTTTCTCTTCATTTTTTACAGTAAGTTAAGCAATGCTCACTGGAATTTTTGGTGTAGCTAGAAGTGACAATTTATATGGATTTTGTCATCTATATAATTAAGTTATTTTTTTCAATTAACATGGTTATAAGTTTAAGTTTAGTGCAAGTTTTGTATAAATTATTTTTTTAGTAAATCTAGTAAGATATGTATTTATAATGATACATTCTAGTTAAAGTAAATGTGGTATTATTCTTTGTGATACAAGTTATTTTTGCATTGAATAAGCATGGTGCAAGGTTTTCTACCAAATTTGATAAAATGCATTGGCTAGAGTGTGCAAATTTACATATTTTATAGTAATAATATATGAATGATTTTTTTAATTTATATACATTTGGAATAAAATAATTTAATGTTTCATTTAATGAGAAAGTTTTGAAAAAATAATAAGAAAATAAATACTAAAATAGTATATCTTAATAAAATCTGATCTCTTATTTCTAAATAAAAAGTTTTTTACTAAAACTTATGAAAATTATATATAGAATAAAAATATATTTTTTTAATCATAATTTAATTTAATATGAAGAACTATATTTTGTAATAATACTCAAATAAATATTAAAAAATATCTCAAAACTACTCTTTTATGTATTTTGTACATAAGTTTAATATACTTTTGTTATTATCTAAAATCAATATTTTAAACTTGTAAATATTTTTTAAAATAAAAAATATTTAAAATTTGAAATATAATAAATTTTTAATGGAATTGATTTTTTTATTCGAATAATTTCATATTTATACTTATTTATTTAACCAAATAAATTAAATACACTCCATTTATATATACAAATAAGTAGTGACATGTCCCTAACGTAACTCTAGTTTCAATATTAAATTAATATTATTTATAAATATTTTTTCAAGATCAAATTAATATTTTTATAAATATTTGTTTCAATATTAAATTAATATTGTTTATAATTTTTTATTAAAAAAGTGAAAGTTAATTTTAATATGGGTGAAATCTATTTTGAATTTCAAAGACAGTTGCAACTTGATGAAATCTAAGATTGAGTAATGATGATTCCACGCGACAATGTTTTTCCTTTCCAACAAGGGAAACGAATTTTCCAACTCAGTCGACAATAAATAAATACATATCGAATGGATGAGGGGAACATATTCTTGTCTGCCACTCCACAATTTGCGGAACATCTTTCAACAAACTTCTCATATATTATTATTTTGAGAACTTATTATATGTACATACTTCAGCTAATTTGAAATGTCCGACATTGAATATTCCACCAACTATGAATATACATATATATTTCAACAAGCAGCCAAAAAGGTTGATTTGAAATCTACAAACATTGAATATATTCCAAAACAAGGATGAAATATTATTATATGTATATACTTCTAACAAAAGCCAGGAAATTCGAAGTCTGTAAAGATTGAATATATTCCAAGGCAACACTCGGATATTCAAATTAAGTTAGCAATAAAGGGAAATTGAGAAAAAGGAAGTAGTGAAGAGAAGAAATATGAAGTTATTAAAATAAAATTTTATTTAAAAATTATAATGAATAGTTATAAATTTAATGCAGATATGTGGTAATGTTTTTTAATTATATTGATTTGGTTAAAATAAAATAAAAATAATATAAAAATTTATAGTAGAATAAAAATAATATAAAAAAAAAATAATTATTATTAATTTTTGTTGGGTAGTTAAGGTAAATTTGGTTTGTTTAAGTTACGGGTGGTTTTTGAGCTCTAGGTTTAATGAGAACCTATGGTATTGACCTGAGTATTCATCTGGAATATCGCCTATTTAAAAGGGGAAACTAAACCAATCTAAATTCATGGTATTTCCCATCGTTTTCTTAACTCATGGGTTTTCCCAAGATAATCTTCTCTAATGTAGCATATTTAAAGGGATAAAATTCCAACGAATTTTCCACGGTATAAGTATGAAACACTCTCGAGCATTTAAATTGTGTAGATTATGTAATTAAATTTGTAATTTTAACAATAAGTAGAATTAGTTAAAGAATATACTAAAAAAAAAAAGTTTTAAAATGTAGAAGAGTTAAATTACCAATTTAAACTCAATTGCTACACCAAATTAACATATGAGAATATGTTTCACTTTTTAAATCAATAAAAATGATTAAAACATATATATATATATATATATATATATGAGAAAATTTTATAAAATTCTTTTTAAATATAAAATAGAGAGCAATTTATGCACACATATCATAATAGCTTGAATAAAAACTAATATTTAATTAAACTCTAAATCTAGTTGGATCAATGCCTTATTTCACTTGCGGTCTCATTGTTTGGTTCACTTGTCTTACCCGGAGACCACCACCTTCAAATCCTTTGTATGAACCCCAAGGTAGGACTTTGAAAAAATTGAGCTTGGTTGGTCTTCTTCCTTGCATTGGTTAAAGGTCTTGTAAAGAATCCTAGTTTGATGAAGTGGCATGTCGTTCATATATTTTCCATTACAGTTTTTTGCAAGGAAAGTCAACCATGGATCATCTAGATCCATATGTTTTAGCAGGGCTTGAACATCAACTTTTTCTGATAGGGAGGCAACCATTTTATGTAGTAATGGATTTTGTTGATACTTTTCTAGAAACTTTCACACAAGCTCTGGAAGATTTAGTAAGGGATTATGGGTTTTTCCTTTTGTTTGTTGCAGGATTGATTGAATGTTATTTTTCTCCATAGACTCTTTTTGAGAGGAGAGAAACTCAAACCTATTTCCATATATAGGGATTTGGATGGGATTTGAGGGACTACAATGACTCAAATTTCTTCTTCTTTGGGGGGGATTGTCCCAAATCATCTTTCTCTTTTGAGATGGGTGTTCTTTGGGGAATTCCTTTACATTCATCAAATAGTCCCTAATAAGATTTTCATATTCATGACAACATATGCATCTAAATGAGACATCTTCACAATCTACAGGGCTACTTCTAAAGACTATTTCAATAATAAATATCTATTAAAGCTAGAAGAGGCTAGGATATATTCATATAAACATAGAGCTAGTAAGATACCCAGCCCCTCAAGTTGAATTAGAGGAATGGGGTGAAAATATATTTTATGTTTTTTTTCTTTGTCGCGGAGCTTTATATCTAGGTCCCTAAACCTTGCATGCTTAGATGCCTATATATATATATAAATAAATACATATATAATAATATATATATATATATTATATATATTATATATATAAATATATATATATATTATATATATATATAATTGACCCGCTAAGATCCAACGACCACTGCTCTCTGCATCAACTCAATGCCTTCAAACATAGCGCCTTATGCCTCCTAGGTGGGTCTTACTGAACACACCCTACTTACCCTCTCTCGACAATTCCGAAGAGCAACCCTTTTCTTAACCATCAAGCCTCACTGTTAGGCTTGTGTGTGAAGTAGGACCACTCCCAACCAATGGGGAAGCAGGTCAAGTTGGCGTACCCCCCCCACCCCACGCGGTTGTACCTACGTCATCACGTTAATCACCTCCTGACTCTTTTCTTCGTTGGTCCTCTTACACCTCTGAGTGGGAACTATCAGGCTTACTTGGTAGGTGGGCCCTTCCACATCAACCACAACGTGCTTGGTGAACATGGAAGCCCTCCTGGCCAGACCCCATGTTGTGGCCACCAACAACCCCCCTCCTTATTAAGTATTATTGCTAATACTAAATAAGTGGGGACCCTCAGTAAAAATCAAAAAATTAGTTAGTGTTACATTTTCTTTTTTAGATGAAACTTACAACATCATGGACTTAGGAAAATACCTTGAAAAATCTAAAAAACCTAAGTTTCATAATGAAGAAAATTAAATTTACTCCTTAAAGGATATCGTATCGCGCAAAGGATGATAGGATACACCTTCTAATGAGTTAAAATGACAAAAGGCGAGAATGCGACACGAAACCTCATCGCATTAAAAAATTGCCGATATGCGATATCGCATATCGCACATCGCAAAAATCACATGAATTACACAAGGATTATAATGATCTGCGATATTGCGATATTGCGACATTGTGATACTGCGATACTGCAAAGTTGAGATACTGCGATGTTTCGATACTGTGACCTTACGATAAGAAAACAACACGATGACATTGCGATATTGTGATACTGCGATCTGCGACATCGCAAAGCAAAATCACGAGACCCCTCCATTGCAGTTGGTTCTGACTCATTATTCGAGAAAACTTTTTAGCCAAGAGTTGGTCATGTATTTTAATGCGAATTAATGAGTTATTGCCAGTTGTTAATGAATAGGGTGTTGTGTTTTTCAAAGAAATAGCTCACGTAAGGTGGCATGTTTTGCATATCTTCGGCATTTAAAAGTTTTCCTGTCATTAGTCTTTTATCATTACTTCCACCTCAATGTAAACTGCAGGAAAGAAGGAGGAAGCGTTATACAGAGCACTATGCAGAAAACAATGAGGAGGGAAGGTAGCGCTCCAATGAACATTTTGGAAGGCATACTTAATCCATTCAATGAAGAAAAAGAGCCGTAGAACTCTTCTGAGTCATCTATGACAGATTTCTCATATACAACCATGGTTGAATGGGTACTGAACGACGCTGATACCAGAAACAAACAGTTTAATTCTCAGGGTCAAGAGCTCACGAAATTACTATTTTTACAAATTTTTAGCTTTATACCAAATGAGAGAAAAAGGTGCAAGAGGCAAAAACCACATCAGGGAAGCCCAGATCAAGAAACAGAGGCAGTTGCCGACGCGCGATTAGCGCTTAGTGCTAATCACGCATCGCTAAGAAAAATTGTTCGAAAAGGAAGGTCCCTAGTTACTCAGTTACCTGCGAGCCCCGAAAATCACAAGAAATCAGCGATAGAAGCAAATTGGAAACAAAAGGCTGAAGGAAAAGCAGAAGCAGTCCAAAGGTTAACCAAGTTGAAATGGGATTTTTACCAAGCATACATGGTAATGTTACATATTCATTGGATGATTCTCAAGTATATCATCAATTTTACTGAGAAGATAATTCCAGCTCTTGCCGATTATGTTTTCTTAACTCAACCAAAGGCGAAAGACAGTCAGCCGACTCTACTCAGAAAAATACTAAATGCTTGCGACATTAAGGAGTAGATTTAGAAATAGTTAGGAGATTGAATTTTAGAATAGTTTTGCTTAGAAAGAGGATGGTCATTTAAAATGAATCCTCAATTTTTGTAAGTAAGTTATTTATTTAGTAGTACTTAAACCCTTCTCATGCATTTAGAGAAGGGTCCAAAAATTTATCAAAAACTTGTCCTCAGAACATGCACTTTTGCACCCTCAGAGGAGGTTTTGGTGAATGAATGAAACAGGGTTTATTTGATATTTGCATTTGATATCTGCTACTGATGTTGCACTTCTGTACTCTTAGTGGATGTTAAATCAAGGAGAGATAAATCAATTGTCGCTTGAAGCTCATGAGTAGGACTAATTATAAATGGTACTTTTATCTCTTAACCATTTCTGCTTATGTGTTAAAGTGATGTTCAGTTTTCAGTTGTTTATATATTACAGCATGGATGCCTGAGTTATCATTTGGCACTTTTGTACGGTGATAACTATTTATTTATGCTTAGTGTATGAATAGCTCATTTATGCGATAGGTTTTCACAATTGTTTCGTCTAACTTTTTATACAAAGTAGTTCATCTTTATTGAATTCTTTTCTTATAATAGTTGAATGATCTTTATTACCGGTTATTGTTTGAAATCCTTTTAGATCGCATAGAAGAAATATCACACCCCGAGTTAGCATAAATTTTGATGTTTTTTTGTTTATTAGAATACAATAGTATAGCATTAGATTAGAATTAGGATAGAAGTATTCCATTTAGAACATAAATACCCATATGTCTCACACACATACACTGAATTGGGAAACTGGTCCCATATCCCCAGTCGGACCCACTATAACAAACGGATAAGGAGTTGCCAACCAAGGTCTGGACTGGCCAGGTATCCCCCTTGTTGTAGACCTGATTTTCGGGGCCTTCAACATATTTGGTGCTAGAAGGAGGGCCTGAACTATGAATGGCAAGTAAATCCAAATCAAAATACCATTCTGAGAGTAAATCGCCCTCACCATCTCCCCCGACTTATCTATTACACTTAAATCCAGAATTACAAGTCGCTAGAGCATCAACCGCTGCTACAAACCATGACATTTCAGAACAATTTACTATCGAACCTCCTGAAGTCGAATCTCTAATTCACAAACTTCAGCGATTTTCCATTTCTCCTCAAAGATCTGATAAATCTCAAGGCAGCGTGACTTCGCAGTATAACCCTGCTCATCCCCTCACCAGATTAAAGAGTGAAAAGTTTGGTGTTCGACCAACCGAATTACCTCTTCCCAAAAGGAAAAGAGCAAGCAAATCACCTAAATATTCCGACAGGGACACTCTTTCATCAACATCATCCATCTCAACCTCTTCACCATGAAGTCAACCATCCACTCCTCCACTTCAGACCATTATCAATCCACCTACTGGAACCCCTACAACTCCTCCTCAATCATCTGCGATCGTAATATCCTCATCTTCCCAACCACAGGGATCATCTTCTACACTTCCCCCTGTTAGTAGTTCAGCAATGGCCCAGTCTCCATGGAATAACTCTGGGGCAATCTTAATGCTCGCACCCTTAAGTCAAATACCGGCCCATCCCAAGAAATGGCTACCAAAGTTCAATCCCGAGGCAGGCATGCTAGAAGAAGAGCACATAAACAACTTTATGCTATCCATTAATCTCAATGGGGTTACTAATGAAGATGTTGTTGTTCAACTGTTTTCTTATACTCTGCAATGAACAGTCGGATCGTGGTATTTCTCATTACCCTCTGAATCTATTACTAGTTGGGACATCTTCCAAGACCAATTCCTAACCAAGTTTGGTGACGACAGGCCTACAGTAACGTTAATCAACGACCTATCCAACCTTAGGGCCAAATTTAGAGAGCCTATCAAAGACTTCAATCTACGTTTCAATAAAATTCTAAACAAAATTCCTACTGCTTCCTAGCCCAGCGAAGAAGTACGATGTGAATGGTATATCACTGCTTTACCATCAAACATAGCAATCTTCGTGGACAGGGCTAATAAAACAACCTTAGCCGAAAACATGAAAGAAGCCATAGCAATAGAGAAATGTATAACACCCCTAGAGAAGAAATCCGCGATAGAGGCACGAAAATCTAAGAAGGTCACCTTCAAAGAAGAGTCCAAGAAGAAACAAGCAAAAGATCCATTCGATTTGGAGGGATTGCAAAAAGTTTTGAAGACAATGTCCAATGAAATGGTCGACATAAAAAAGCAAGTAGCAGAAACTTCTTCAAAAAGGCCCTACAGAGCTTTTAAAAGAGGCCTGTCAACGGATTCAAGGCCACCCAATGCTATTACAAGTTTTGAATCCGAGGAAGAGGAAGAGGAAATTGCCACTTAAGGGCAAACCGATGATGAAGAAGTTGTAGAATTACAAGGAATGTGGGATTTCATCCTCCCACAAGAAGAAGATCAAGAAATATTCCCAGTTAACACACGAAGTAGAAATCAGCTTGATCCTCCCCAAACTACCCCAAAGCCAAAGAGCGCAAGATCTGCAACAAAGGATAAAGTTGCAACAAAGAAAACGACATCTAAAGCGACTCAAACTAGCCCAGTCCAAACAGATTCACCAACTCCATCTAAAACACTGATCGTTTCGGATGAAATGGAGTAAAATATTATAGAAGACATAAGAAATACTAGGGCCAACATCACTCTTTACGAATTGAGCAAGTTAAAGCATCAACAAAAGATAATGTTGAAAGAATTACATGCTATGCCAATTGCACCTTTGCCTGCCGCTATAATTTCTCAAGCTTCCCAGAACATGGGAAGACCTTCAACTAATACAACTAACAAGATTGATCCAAACAACATCGCTTTAATTGGAGGAAGATCGAGATCTCATACTCCCCCATTTCTCCTTACTTATGAAATTTTTAATAAAAATTTACATAATTGTTAAGTGGATTCTGGTGCTTCATTGAATATTTTACCAAAGTCCATATGCACCAAATTAAACGTTCAACCATAGAAATCCGTTGTTCGCATAATTCAGCTAGATCGATCTCAAGTTGAATTCATTACCGAAATAAATCAAGTAACCATAAGGTTGTCATCCAACCCAAAGGTATGTCAAGTTATTGACATTTTAGTCGCTGATATCCCTGAATTTTATCGCTTAATTCTTAGCAGGGATTGGTCAGAAAAACTACATGGATACTTCGCAACTGACTAGTCGCACATGTGGTTGCCTTACAATGGTAAGACAAATCAAATAAAAGTTGAATGAGAATTACATCAGAAGTACATAGTAACGGAATTAGAGGGGAAAATGAACCAGTAGCATATAACAGTAGCATAATTGGCAATTACTCAGTGGATTCTTTTCTCGGCAATTTTAATGCTCATACGTCACCTTATTTAGAACATTCTGTTTTATCCCAAGTTGAAAATTTTTCTCAAACGGATAGTTCAAAATGTATCAATTTTGTAGATAGACCTGTAAATAAATCTTTGTTTTGGAAATTATTTTTTGATGGTTCTAAATCTAACGAAGGAGCAAGAGCAGGATGCATGCTAATTAGTCCAGAAGGAGATAAAATCATGTTAACATGTAGGCTCGAATTTGATTTTACCAAGAATACAGCAGAATATGAGGCTTTAGTCCAAGGGTTGTACAAAGCAATCGGGTTAGACATAAAGTACCTCCAAGTCTTCGGAGACTCTGAAATTGTAGTCAGACAGGTACGAAATACTATACATTGCTTATCAGGTCATTTAAAACACTATAAATCTTTAGTTCAAGATCTGACTGAGCATTTTATAGCATTCAATTTTTCATTAATTCCCAGACTCTAGAATGCAAGCGCTAACCTTTTAGCTAACGTAGCTTCTAAGCTCATTCCTTCGGAAGATTTTAGTCCAAATCGATTCTCAATAGAATTAATCTTTAGACCTATTCTTGACAACATCACAAATTGGAGAATATTCAATGACGATCGTGATATCATAAATTTCCTTACATCTGAAGGATACTACTCCAGTTAAATAATTGACGAAGACCAACATGATCGACAATTGCAACAAAATAGCACTAACAATGCTATACCTAAGTCAGTGGTCAAGTTAGAAGATCTGTACGATTTGAAAGATCGGTTTAAAAGGTCTACCAATTCAAAGCTCCAAAGTTCAACTTTGAATTACGAATTAGTAAACCTAGGAACCGATAGCAAACCCCAAAACATAAATCTAGGCCTTGGCCTAGCCCCTGAAGAAAAACTAGCATATATTCGTCTTTTGAGACAATACAAAAACGTTTTTGCTTGGAACTATGATGAACTCAAAACATACGATACTTCCATCATCCAACATACTATTCTAATGACCGATAATGAAAAACTTGTCCAACAAAAATTGAGAAAGATCCATCCCAATTTAGAAAATCAGATAAAAATTGAACTCAATAAGTTGTTGAAAGCCAAGATAATCTTTCCCGTCAAACATTCTAAATGGGTCTCCAATATGGTACCTATTAGAAAGAAAAACTGAGATATTAGAATTTGCATTGACTTTCGAAATATTAACAAGGCCTGTCAAAAAGACAATTTTCCCTTACCACCTATGGAGTAGATATTGCAGGCAGTGGCGGGCTCAGAATTAATGTCTTTCTTGGATGGATTTTCAGGATACAATCAAGTGTTGGTACATCCTGATGATCAATTGAAAACCACATTCA
>APFE030492954.1:0-10012 GCA_000404065.3 Pinus taeda | reverse complement strand
GTGTTAATGTATTTTTAGTAACATGTCAATATCTAATTTCAAAACATATTATGAATCAATACTTTTTGATAAATATAATAAATTATGATACTATTATTAAATGAACATAATTATGTTCCACGGGGACAAAAAAAGATGGTGGTGGGGTATTTTTTTAAGGCACTCCATGAAGTGAATATCATCAGTTCAAAACTCCAAGAAAATCCATCATGTAAATACCCCCACACCACTAACAAACAATAATAATAATGATATAATTATAATTAAACTAAAATTTTAGTTATGAACCTTCATAAATATTTGTGTGTAAGTATAAAATTCTATTATATAGTTATAAAATTTTATAATAGCCTAGTTAATAATTGAAGGAAAAAAAATTAAATATAAAAAAAAAAAATTGAATAATAAAATAAAGGAAAATTAACTTCTCTTTGAACAATATTTGTAATAACATCAAATAAATTGACATATTACTTTTCACAAGATTCATTAACTTTGGTCAAATGATTAGACATGCAAAGGGTGGTAGATTATGTTATGAAGATTCTTAAAAATAGGGAATTATTTTTTGTTTAAATATACTAGTAAATATAATAAAGAATTGTAGAAGTGATACTATTTTTTCTGGATTTAATTATTTCAAATAAGTAAAAATAAACCATATATATAAAAAAAATGAATTTTATTTTTAAACTAAAAAAAAGTAAATAATAATTAAAACATAATTAAATGAAAGAAGGAAGGACAAAATTTGTAATAATTTGAAATATAATCAAATATTTGTTGGCACAAGATTGATTAACTTTCATTAAATTACTATATATGTTAATTTGTAATAATATGAAATATAATGACATATTTGCTTGCAGAAGATTCATTAAACTTCATTAAACTATTAGATATGTTAAATGTTGGTAGTTTAAGTTTTGAAAATAAAGATTTTGATATGTTAAATATTGGTAGATTAAGTTTTGAAAATAGAAAATTGGTTCTTGTTTAAAAATACTAGCCAATGTAATAATATTTTTTCTTTTTAAAATAAGTATAAAATTTATAAAATGTATTATAAAAAATACTGAATGAAAAAGTAATTTAATTTGATTTGAATTATTAAAATTTCAATAATAAAAAAATTAAATTATTTTATTTAAATGAAGAAAATGTAAATCATTTTCATAACATATATATTTTTTTAAATGCAAATTTAAAAAAGAAAAACATATAAATATTATTTTGTAAAATAACATTTCTTCTTTTAGTTAAATAGAAGTATGTTCTCTAGATTTTTAAATTATGTTGACTAATATTTTATTTTTTTTCAGATTTCAAATTTTAATAGAATGAGTAAGTTTGTTAGTTTATATATATATATATATATAAATATATATATATATATTATTAGTGCTTTGGAAAAGATGTTAAGCATATGGCTTGAAAGTGAAGGTAAGAGGGCTAAAGGCCAAGTAGGTTTCAGAAGGTATCACTCAAATACAGACCACCTCGTTACACTTAGGATCATTGTGGAGGAATGTCGTAATGATAAATCGTATTTATTTTGTTGCTTTGTGGACTTTAGAAAGACTTTCAATACGATTCCTAGATACAACCTTTGGAATATATTAGAAGAGCTAAAGGTTCCTCTCGAGTTGAGAACTGCCTCTATAAGATTATATGAGAATGTAATTGCCAAGCTAAAGATCAATGAGGGGTGGTCGAAAGATATTAAGTGTAACATCAGAGTTAAACAAGGTTTCCCCCTCTCCCCTACCCTATTTGGCATTTACATCGATAAGCTTGAAGGCTATTTAGAGGAAGCAGGATGTGATGACACGATCTTAGATGGGATAGTCGTCATCCTTCTTCTCTATGCTGATGATATTGCTCTTTTCACAAGGTGCCAATCTGATCTTGATAATTAACTCACGCTTCTTAATGATTCTTCTCTACCATGGGTATGATTGTTAACAATGAAAAAAAAGTTTTGATTATCAAATCTAAGAAGGAAAATTATGCTAATTTTATGTATGAAAATAATAACTTGGAGGAAAATTTTAGTGAAAAATAATCTTTAGTGGAAAATTTTAGTGAAAAATAATCTTTGTTGGGTTTTCTTGATGCCAATATCAAGACCAAATGCATCACTATTTACTTCACACTTTTAATACCCATTATAGGATTACATTATTAGCAATGTTGTTGAATTGTGTTACATATTGATATCCATTTTACCTTGGGATTTGAACTTGTGTCATGCTCTTAACCATTATATCTACTCAAACTATATAGTAGTATATCAGTTTTTAGAAGCGATATATAATACTATTTCTTTTTTGGCTTCACTATTTACTTCACACTTTTAATACCCATTGTAGGATTACATTATTGGCCACGTTTTTGGATTATGTTATATATTGATAGCCATTATAGCTTGGGATTTGAGCTTCTGGCATGCTCTTAACCATTAGATGTACTTGAACTATATACTATTATATCACTTTTTAAAAGCGATATATAATACTATTTATTAAGGGGACTTGAACCTTGAACCTCATGATTTTACTGTATCACTTTTTAAAAGTGATATATAATACTATTTCTTCGTTGGCTTGACCCACACATAGATGTCAACCTTAAATCTCATGATTTACATAATACTTCATAACAAGTTGGTCACCAATTGAGATGCCCCACAAATTTATATATAATAAATTATAACTATTTAATATACAAATAAAATCTAAACTTTTATATTAAATTAGAAAAATCAATTAAAAATATATATCTAATTATTTTTATTTTAAGATATAGATTTATTAATAAGATTAAGTTAAAAATTTAGTAAATTACAAAATAAATAAATTTAAAATATATTAATATTGAAACTTTAATAAAAAAAAAAAAAACTAATCTAAATTTTAGAAAATAAAATAATTTAATTAAGCCATATTTTTTAAGTATAATTTAAATCTTAAAAAATATAAAATTTAATTTTACCTAATGTAAACCTTTTATTTTAAAAATTTATAACTGAATTATGTAAGAAACCACCCTTATTAATTTAACCTCATGTAGTGGTGGAATATTTTCTGACATCATAACGAATCAATAACGTGTCATTACTATCTCAATCGGAGGGAAACTAAATTTGAATGTGGTCGTTTCTACACTACGCCACGAATTTGTCCCTTGTTAAAAAACATACGCATTAAACAAGGAATCGGCTTTACATATTCATTCTTTGCCCATGCGGAAGTATTTTAATGTGTGAAAGGTGTTTTCAAATGTTTTGTTCCCTAAAAAAAAGTATTTTCATGTTTTTTTATTGAATAATTGATTTTAATTTTTTAAGATAATTTTAAGAATATTTGTTAAATCAGTTATTTGGAATTAATTAAAAGTGTGATTGACTATAAATATTTGCATATTTTGGAGTTTATATTCATGTTGAGATAAAGATCTAAATGTTCATGTTAGGGGAATTACAGATATATGGTAGTTTGGATTACAAATAAAAGCCGAGTATCCGTATCACAAGTTCGACGGAGTCAATAACATATATACACATATATACAATCCGTCGTTTTAGAGGAGAAATAACTATTTAGACTCTCTGACATGAATTTCTCTACAATCACAAAAACCAGTTAAGCGTTTTAATTGGCATATAGTTTCTTTCTCAATAGCAAATGCAAGATGTTTCCTATTTAAGGGAGCATGTGGGAAGATAGATAAAAGTGTTTTGTATTACACAATATATAGTCGAGTGAAACGAAATACTTAAGAGTACTTCTCCTAAAATGTCATCAATTCCCTAGTTGCGCAAAATAATGTAACTGTTCTCACGGTATCTGAAAATCATATTTTTTGAACTTTCCTATATATTTTTCAAACACAATATTTAGTTCTTTTCGGTTAAACTAATACACTTTTCTAATTTTCAGAGTGGAGTGCCCACTTATAGATAAAAAAACGTAGATGGCATCCCATGAAGTTAATATTTTGAACATAGCACCTTTTATTTTTTTTTACAAATATTTCTAATTTTATAAATATGGAAAATATTGTAATGATTATAATTATGATTTTAATTATTAATTAATATTTTTAGTTATGATAAGTATTAATTAATATATGTCATTTGGTGATAGTTATTAAATAGATGTTAATTTAATATTATTACCTAAAAGACATAATGAGAGGTAAATTTTTACATTTTTCCCATATGTTTTTAAGCTTTCATGTTACTATAATTTGAAAAGATATGGTATATATACATATTCAAGAATAAAATTAGTTTCTTTATGGTATAATGACCTAGCAAATACTAGGTCAACCAACTAGTATGCTTACTTTAAAGTTGAGAAGGCAAGTCACCACAACAATACTTATAAGCAATCAACAACACAAGTATATTTAACAAGGTATTATAGATGTTAGAGATCAAACAAAACAAATATATATTCAAGAATTTGTGCAGCTCACAAAAACACTCTACACTTCATCATTAATAATCAAGAATATATGTAGTTTACATGCAAGTAGGAGAGTTAGAACAACCACTTAGAATGTAGAAACTAATCCCTAAGCTAAGTCTCACACAAAACTAATGAATGAACTCTCTCCAATAATAATTTCTCCATTAAGTTCAACAATCCCCTTTAATGGAGAAAGGGTTGACTAGTACTCCTAACATCTCCCTAAATAACTTAGATTTAATTATTCCAAGGGACTTAATAAAAATGTCTACAACATTATCACAAGTATTACAATATTGAATATAAAACTCCTTTGACTGAACCTTCTCTCTAACAAAGTGAAATTTGAAAACTCCCCTTTAATGGAGAAAGGGTTGACTAGTACTCCTAACATCTTCCTAGATAACTTAAATTTAATTTTTCCGAGGGGCTTAGTAGAAATGTATGCAACATTATCATAAGTATTAAAATATTCAATATAAAACTCCTTTGACTGAACTTTCTCTCTAACAAAGTGAAAATGTGTATCAATAGACTTTGTCTTTTTATGAAACACTCGATTGTTTGTAGGTTTGATCAAGCTCTGGTTGTCACATCTGATAATTCTTGCATATTTTGTTCTTCTTTGGAATCATGGAGAAGTCTCCTCAACCAAACTTCTTCACATCACACATTGCATGATACTTGGCTTCTACTAAAGACAAACATACAATGTTCTGCTTCTTGTTGCTCCATGCAATGACCCCAGAAACAATGTTGAATGCATAACCTTTTATGGATCGTCAGTCATCTAGTTTTCTGGCCCAGTATGAATTTGAAAAACTTGTCACTCTAACATCAAATGAATCAGTATATTTAATACCAATGTGTAAGGTTCCTTGAGGATACCTTAAGATGCCTTTTGTTGCAATCCAATGGTCCTTAAGGGTCTTTGAAATGAATTCACTAAAGACACTGACTGCAAAACCCAAATCTGACCTAGTTATGGTCAAGTAAATTAATGAATAATTATCTCCAAATCCATTAAACTTATCTAGAATGGGATCTAGAAGTCTTATCATGAAAGAATTATCCATTCCCATTCACTGCTGGGATTTTATTTGGAAAGAACCTCATCTCTTGGTGTCCCCTTTTCCAACTGTTTTATATTAGCTTTATTTATTTAAGCATAAAGTATTTACTTTCATTGTTACACCTTGGACCTAGCTTTTCTTAACTTAGGTTAGTAGAGCATATAATGGAGGGGTTTACATACTCTGGCCCTTAAATTTACATCGTCCTCAGTTTATTACTACATCTTACAATATTATTTCCTTTGTTCACACATAGCTTTTTCTGAATTTATAAATTCCCACGGCCTCGCCATTTCATGCACCTCTTCCTATATATCTATATATATATAGATCGGTTACAAAAGAGTTTTACCCACACATCTCCCTCCATTGCAATTGGTAGCATTTGTTTCAATCAATTTTGCGAGAGATTTTAGACATAGAAACTCAACTTTGTTTACCATAGTTAATATCTTAACTTGATTTACAGTACTACTATTTGGGCAATTAGGGGTTATGTTTCCCACCTTTTAAATATAATTCCTAGTGTTCATTCTGTTTCAGGAAATTCATGTTCTTTCCTTACATTCTTCTAATTCTTTTGTGTTATTGTCAACCACTTGCTTCCTGCAATTCCCGTGCATTAGTCACAACAAGTAAAACTAGCACATTGGACTAATCAACATGTATAAAATATCATATCAAATTAGCTCAAACATAACCATCAAAATCATATGTACCATCAATTATAGATAACCTATTATCCACATAGATCAAAATCATAATCACATTCATAGGCAACTTAAATAAAACATTGATACTTATCCTTGAATCACTTCTTAGCTTCTTTCTTCAGTACGCACTCTGAGTCGATTGCCATAGCAGACAATCACCTAGTGGCTTTTCTTCTATCATGTGCACCCGCACATAGTGTGCATTACACACACACAACTATACATGTAATATATCATCATGCAATACATGCATCCATACCAGTACCATATATATTGTTTGTACACATTATTTCCTGTACATGTGTACCTAATTTCAATGTCCATAGCATGAAATATCCTTCATCCACATGTTTTTAACCATGCTAGTATTATGCCAAATATTCCTTCAATTTTTCAATTACCTTTAGGCAATTTTGACTAAACCATGCTCGGTTTGTCGATAGGAAATTAAGGAATTTCATGGTCTTGTTCAATTTCTATTATTCGAGCATAAGTAAATAATTTTTTTATGTGAATGTATTTAGGTGCTTTTATTTATCTAATCCCTTTTACCATGCTCGGTTTGTCGATAGGAAATTAAGGAATTTCATGGTCTTGTTCAATTTCTATTATTTGAGCATAAGTAAATAATTTTTTTATGTGAATGTATTTAGGTGCTTTTATTTATCTAATCCCTTTCACGTGTTTTGTGGTTGCAGAATAATTTCATCAAACTCCTTCATACTACAACTTTATCATACCAATAACTTTGCGTTTTGGAATTTACTTGGTATTTACTTGGTCGCTAAAACAGGTCTTAATGACCTCTGCCAAATCATAAAGTAAGCATTTAATATAGTATGACTTTCAATATTATACTTGAGGTTTCATAGCAACTTTTAGCCTTGTCGTTAAGAAAATAATTATTTGGTACTCAAAAGTAATCTACACATAAACTAATCATGTCATATGATTTACTATTGTTCTATTTACACTCCTTCCTACACCTTGTTGGCCATGAATACTTTAGTGTATGTTCAAAACCAATTGAAAAATGAATATGAAAATAGATACATCTCCCATACATGAGTTATAAATGAAGGTTACCATACTCTTAATTCCACATGCTCAAAGTTTTCTAGGTACTATGCTTACCAAGTTGTGAACCTAAGTTAATCACATTTTACACTTCTTCTTAAACATTAAATCACTGCTGGAAACAAAATAACATAACTCATTTATCAATTATCAAATGAATTCTTTCATCGTTTAGGAAATATTTTTTATGTTGTCCTATTCAGAACCAACAACACTATTAAGGCAATCTAGCCGGCAAACTTCTTCAAGATTTTTTAGCAAACAAAACTATGTATAATGACTTTCACCCCATTTTCATAATTGTCAATTCAAGTTGATAGTGTGAGTCACTGAGATAAAGATTGACATTTCATATTTAAGCATTAACTTTTTAAATATTCTCTTGAGTGTGAAGAAAAAAATTTAAGCATTGAGTTTTTAAATTTCAATGCTTAAATTTTGTCTTGTTTTTAAGCGCTTATTTTCTTCTTTTAAAATTGAATTGCAATGGCTTTTTGGTTTGATTTTCTTTTTTTTTTAAATTAAATCCCAAATCCTCTGCATTCATGGATCACTCGAGAGAAACACGGCCTGCCAGTCTCGTTGTTGGACCATCTCATCTCCGTGGCAGAAGATTCTAACAATGGTCGAAGATGCCATTGCGAGGGTTTTTCTGGAGAAGAAATTTATCAGAGCGTGTGGATTCATCTATGAGAGGTAAGAATTTCTTCACTCGCGGGGTCTTATAAAATCAATGCCCATTTTATCATAAATGTGTTCGCCTGTTTTGTTTAATAAAAATAATGTTCAGATTGCCATGCATTTCTTTATTTTCATGTATCATAGTTCATTAAAATAATTTATAATTGATAGTGATCATTGTGATGATAAGGAATTTATTTATTTTTGTTTTATTTTCATCCTTTTTATTAGTGAGAAAAGACACCAATACTAGAATGACAGAAAAGGGATTTAATAGAATGACACCAGTAACCTACATTAACATTATGTAGGTTGGTTCTTCTCTCCTAATTGTTTTTGCTTTCTTTCACCCTTACAATTTCAATATATATATATATATTAATATATATATATATATATAATATATATATATATATATATATGGAGTTGATGCTATATTGTCAAACAACTTAACAAAAGAAAATCTACATCCTTCTCTAACAAGGGTAGTCTTTCCCATGCCACCAAACTCAGCCAAGATTAGCGCTGCAACATTCTTTTACCTACCCAGTAAAATAACATTTGAATTTTTTAGTTATATTTGTGTTTGTATAATTATTTATTGATTTGAAATTATATAATAATGAAAAGAATGTTTTTGTGAATTGAATTTGTTTATTTGTAACTAATTGTTAACAATCTGAAAAGATATCTATGTATTAATTTATTATATGTAATTATTTGTCATTTGGAAATTGGATGATATAAAATAATTTATTCATGAGTAGAATTGTTTTATTTTTATAAGATATGTGAAATGGAAATGGATGTGTTTGATTATTTAAATGTGAAAAGAGGCTTAATTATTTTTTTACAATGTACCCTTAAACTGTATTCTTTTATAATATGATATATTTGTTAGATGACATGACATCCATATTTATGTATAGAGATTGCTTTTCATTTGTAATTATATGTATATGTTGGTGTACTTTATGTGCTTTTTTAAATGAAAGTATTTTTTGTTTGTTTATGTGATATGATGGTTGTGCTTTTTCTAATTAGATAATAGGATTTCATTGAAAGATAATATGATGTTGACATCTTTCGCACATTTAATGTGTATATATTTTTTTTTATTGTTTGTTAGATGATATAGTGATTGGTTTTCTTAGATAATATCATTATTATTGATTTCTAATTGATAAGATGTTTTTGTTTACTACATGACGTTGATGTATTTGTTAAATGATATGATTATGATAATGATGATTATGTTTTTGTTTGTTAAATGTCATGCTTTATGTTGTTTGATGATATGATGGTGATAATGAGAGCAAGAGAGATAATGAGAGTGTGGGGCGGGAGAGAGGGAGAGAGTAGAAGATGGGTGGGCGGAGAGATGTAGGGGGGCCAGGGAGGGGGGGAAGATAGAGAGAGAGAGGAGGGAGGTAGATAGAGAGAGAGTGAGAGGGAGAGGGAGGGGAGGGAAAGAATGGGAGAGAGAGGGAGAGGGGAAGAGATTTATAGAGTGAGATAGAGGGAGCGGGACAGAGATCTAGAGAGAGAGGAGGAAGAGGGACGGTGAGAGAGAGGGGGGATAGAGGTGGAGGGATAAGGAGAGGGAGAGGGGGAGGAAGAGAGGCATAGAGAGAGATATGTGGGTGCATAGAGGGGGAGAAGGAGTAGGAAGGGGAGAGAGAACGATAGGTGGTGGGGGAGGAGGAGTGAGAGAGAGGGGGGGAGGAGGAAAGGCTGTGCGAGAGGGAGAAGGGTAGAGAGAAGGAAGAAGGGGAGCGAGAGAGGAAGAGAGACAGATATAGAGAGAGAGATGGAGAGGGAAGGGGAGGAGGAGGCAGAGGTAGAGGAGGAAAGGGAAGGAGAGAACGATGGGCATAGGGAGAGGGAGAGGGAGGGAGATAACAATAGAGACAAAGGAGAGAGAGAGAGTGTGTGTGAGAGAGAGAGAGAGAAAAGGAGAGGGGGAGAGAGAGAGAGGGAGGGAGAAAGAAGA
>APFE030492939.1:0-16569 GCA_000404065.3 Pinus taeda | reverse complement strand
TTTCCATAACCAAGTTGTATGTGTTCATCAGATTCTCTTGTTTGAGCTCATCCCATATCATACACTGATGCTGATAGTAAGCTATTAACTTACATGGACAAAATAGGCAATTTTGCATATTAAATATGTGGACTTGAATTGTAGAGGCAGAAATTACCTATTGGAGATTGAGATGTGTGGTGACGAATAAGTTGTCATTTCTGATCCATCTATTTGGGATATGGATTGGTTGAATTTTGTTATGCCTTGCCTCTGAGCTACTGTGAAACTATTTTGGCATATCGTGAATTATTCACTTAACTGCTCAATCATCTACGTAATGTTTTGATACAAAAATTGGTGTTTTTTGGTAGCTATTTTGGCTGATGAGATGGGACTTGGTAAGACCGTACAGGTATGATATTCTTGAATTATTTGTTGTACTGAGGTATGAATTAGTTGGAATTAACCTCTTGTGTCAAGAAGTCATTAGTCACAATATTGTCTGTAAATGTGGCAGGCTATAATATTTTTATCTCTACTGAAACATTTGGACAAAGATCCAGGTCCCCATTTGGTTGTTTGTCCAGGTTCTGTTTTAGAGAATTGGAATAGAGAATTTGAAAAATGGGGCCCTTCACTTACTGTCATTCAATTTCATGGGGCTGGACGGGCAGGCTCATCCAAAATACTAAATTTTCCTTCTAAGTCTGGTGCACCACCTCCTTTCAATGTGGTGCTGGTATGCTATTCGCTTTTTGAAAGACACAGGTAGGTCGGCATATATGAAGCTACTAACTGAATATTACTGGCATATGTATCTTGTTGCTTATCTCTGTCTTCCACTTGTCGTGGTAATCAAGTTTGTCTGTTCTGATTCTCTATTGTCATCAACCAGTGCACAACAGAAAGATGATCGTGAAGTGTTGACGAAATGGAGATGGAGCTGTGTTATAATGGATGAAGCACATTTTGTAAAAGATCGGAGCAGTAACAGAATGAAAAACTTAATGGCTGTTTCGCAGAATGCCAAGCAACGGCTAATGCTTACAGGAACTCCACTGCAAAATAATCTCGAGGTAAAGTCATCATTATGAGTTATTTCACCAGCTATTTTTTCTTTTATGTCTGTTTTATCTTGGTTGATGTGTGTATTAATCCCTTGGGATTGTACTGTTTCATTCTCTGGGTTGCATACCCTTGATGGATATATTTGCTTTCAAGATATTTTAGTTTGTGATAAATATACTCTTGATGCCGCAGCTGATATGCAGGATTAGTTATCAAGAGAACGTCTGGAAACACTTTTTAGTGCCCAATTTATGGATTTTTTGTATAGTAATTGAGAAAGCCTGCTTTTACCATTAGCATAATCTAAAGTCTTCTTTGTTATTATCGTGTATTCCCCTTTGAAATATTCATTTTAATTCAGTTAATTTTCATTCAGAGCTGGAATTATATTTGCATAGGTATGAAGGCAACTTCAGAGACAGTTATGACTGCTGGAGATCATATGCAGTAAAGCTTCATGAGACTTAGAAGAGAATTTGGAACACATAAAAGATATTTGGAAATTAATGTGCCAGAAACCCAAGTGTACTCACTAGGTCTCAAGGTATTATTGAGATATATTTAGTAACAGGCCAGAGGTTTTTAGGGATTTTAGAACTGAAAATGACAATTCAGCCCGAACAAAATACATTTGTTCTTTAGTCATATCATTAACTCAAACTTTCTTGAACATTGTTTACAAATGCCACACACAAAATAAATGACTGAGCGTAGACAGAAAGTTTTGTTGATGGTTCATAAGATAAATCATAAGATAAGAGAATTTTATTAATGTCCGAAAATGACCACAAAAGTAGGTCAATGAGACTGAAGAGTACAACCAATATAAAAAATTATGTGGGAGTGCCAACGCTACTCCTAGAAAATGGCAAAAATAATATAAGGATCCTTATATATATGTATAAAATCATGATGAAGGTACAATGATATAAAACACTAGGTGACTTTGTCCAAGACTGGGAAGGTGGACAACCCAACATAAGAATTTGTTACGAGAGAGAGTGAGAGGGAGATCGAATAATGAGGTTGATGATGTCAAGGTCTCTGAGTTTGATAGCAAAGGGTGAGGGGGCCAAATTGGGCATTGGCTTGATGTCGGAGTTTTCAGGAAACTCTGAATAGATCTCTGGTTGCTCCTTTGGATCTGGGATTAGTCTGATGGGTGGGTCATTCTCTATTCTAGATTCGTCTAGAGCTAATATCTCTATTGCTTGGAGAATGTGTGGCTTGATGTACATTCATACATCTCCAAACTCTAGTCTCAGTAATATCGGGTGGCCTCTGAGAAGGGGAGGCCGAGGAGAAACCCAGGGGTCTCACTCTCCTATTATCGAGTGCGCTCTGGAACTCTGCCTATAATTTGTTACTTCGATTTGATGGATCGACATGGAAGTATGGGGTAATCAGTTTGGTCATCCTAGAGCAAGGCATGGCATGTAGGAGTTGAGATTCGTGGCTGAAGATCTCCTCAGATAAAGAGGGTTAAGCATCTCTGATCTTGTACCTAAAGAATATAGAGAGGGAGCCACCTGAATACCTATAGAGGTAGTGATAGTGTCCTTTGATCTCATAGTATAGGGTGTTGAGAAATCTAGGGTAGCTAGATTAAGGTGATTTCTCTAACTTTGATAACTGCTTGTGATGTTCTTTTTCTTGAACTTGTAGAATTTATAATTAGCCTCTTCTTTTCTTGATTATTATTGTGTTCCTATCATCAAACAATTACCAAAACATGAAGATCAATATAACAAGTGGACATAAGATATAGGTTGCTAGCCAAGGCCAAAACCTCTCCAACAGAGGAAAACCCACATTAATTCTTCTCTTCTTATAGATTCTTTTCAAATGATGAATTCCAAGACCTTTAGACTCACTCAAAGACCCCTCTAAGACCAAGTCAACCTCCTTTAGATGAGCTTCCCTTCCACAAAGTCAATCACTAGTCAAACTGCTTTAAAATTGCTGCAACTTCACTTTTGATCTCAAGTTCGAACCCACAACTTTTGACTGCAACTTTCAACCTTACTCTAGAAACCCTAATTTGCACGTGTCGTGAAAAGATGGTAAAAGAGGTCTTCTCTCTCCTTCGCTTAGGGTCCTTTTTCCTTAGTAATTCAACTTTCAAATTTGATCCTTTTAACGCCAAACTTTGGCTTCTTTAGATGACTGCAATTTGGGCTTGTAGCAACAAAGTGTGCCCTAATTTCTTCACATGTGTGGGATATAGTGACCCAAAATTAGACTTCAACCCTTCGATTTTCCTTCCTTTCTGTTCTCCTTCTTCGCTGGCCTTAGGATTTTTTTATTGTCCTTTTTTATCGAGCTTGATGGATGCCCCTCAAATGAAGTTGAGTATCTTGTATATATACCTTTTTTGGGAGTACGAATTGTCATCATGAGGTTGACTTCATCCATTGTAGGTTGACTTGTCCTCTTGCAGGCTGACTTGGCCTTGGAGGGTCTTTTGACACACTTTGACTTAGATAAATTCTTTTAACTTGATGCAAGATGCCCAATGGGGTCTATTACAAAGGACAATGACTCTTTTGACTCTTAGACTCTATGACAAAACCCTAGAAGAACACATGGGGTGCTTGGCATACAAATAAATTGACCTAGAGCATGAAACCCATGCTATATAAAAGAAATATTAAAATTTTCTTTCTCTTTTACATCAAATACATAAAATAAGAAATACATGAGATTATGAAGACCGAACCTAGTTACAAATTTCGACACTCCCTCTTAACTAGGGAGGTTTTCATAATACATAGAAGGTACCTGGACATTCTCATACTGAAGAATTCTCATAAGAAGAGTCAGATTGATAAGCCATCTCATAAGCTATCTTTTCAGCTTATATCAATGCATCTCATATATCAACCAACATTGTCATATAACAAGGCCTTGACTATGGGGGGCAGATGATCATGCCATCATGCAACTCAAAAAATCCTTTACGTAGAAAGACATCTTTGAGCCTAGACTTGTCGAGAGTGAGATCCAAGTGAATTGAATGTACAATTTGTAGATATCCTCCATGATAGCCTAGTTCAATACTTGTCTAGTTGGAAAGAGATGGCGTGGCAGATCAAGGGAGAGTTTGAATGGAGGAAGGCACATCTGGGAAATGGTAATCATCTAAAGAAGCCAAGATGTGTCGAGTACCAACCTCACGCTTGGCCAAGGGAAGGATTTGAGGTGAGAGCTTTTGAGGGGCAAAGTGCAATGTAGGGATACCTCTCTCGCCTAGTGGTAGAGTATTTGGGAGATCAAACTCTATGAAGGAAAGAAACAAAACAGAAAATGACGTTGGGGCAGAAGGGTGGACACCAAAATTTGCTTGAATGCTTGGATGTGGAGTCGTTTGCTTACAATGGATGATGTGCCCGAGAAGCAAGGTCTGTACTCTCTCTAGTCTAGTCCCTTTTATTTGTAACAAGCTCAGTCCCCAAATCTCGGAGCTATCGAGAACTATGGGTCGAATAGTCACCTCCTTGAGATAGAGTTTGATTGAGATGTCTTGAAACTGCCCTTGGAAGCATTGTATCTCAATGAGGGCTAGGGAACCATACCCTTTGCTAACCTGAGGCTAGAGGGCTCTTCGAAAAACAAAACGAGGCCTCGTGAATTGCACTCCCAAGTAAAGGTAAGTTGTGGTGATCTCGATCATTGTTCCTTGGTAGTAGAAATGTAAATTTGTAAGAGCTCTTTGATGCATTGAAAATCAAAACCTTAGTTTTACTTAGGTTGACTGTCAAATGTCAGAGGTCACAAAAATTGGCTAGTGCATCGATCTGTCTCTGTAAGCCCTTAGGAGTAGAGCGCAACAAGATCAAGTCATTTGCGAATAGGAGTAGTGAGATCAACACTTGATGTAGAATAGAACCATCACCTTCTTGGATATGCTCATGAAGGAAGGATTCTAGTTCATTTAGCTCATCATTATTGCTTCCAAAGAGGGCCAAGGAGAGGTGCTACCTTTGTTTTACCCCAATGCTACTCTGGATGAAGTTAGAAAGGCCATGTGCCAACCTGAGGCACCGCAAAACTAACTCATATAGTCTCATGATGGCAGCTAGTAGGGTCTCAAATATGCTAATATTGCAAAGTATTTGGAATAACGCCTCCCTTGTGATTGTGTCAAATGTTTTTTGAAAGTCTACAAAATAATTATAAACCTTTGGAGGGTGATAACTAATCTCTTGAATAATGGGTAGAGTGTAAAGATGTGATCAATTGTTTGGTAGTTGGGATACAAACTTGTCCTCTAGCCCTGAGATGACAACTCTCTAGATCCTCAGAAAGCTATTTATGTAAGATTGTAGTGTGAAGCTTGGAGAATCGGTCTAATGAGTCGAGGGTCTAATGTAGGTGTGATGACGAGTAGAATGGGTCTAGGAGTCAAGGGTTGCTTCCATGAGGGTCGAGGAAAGTATCTCATACTCGACTAAGGATGTGTCCAATGACTAGAATTGGGGGGGGGGGGAATTCCTTTAAGTGGGTGGTGTAAGAACAACATGACCTCTGTCAAAAAAGAAAGGTGGTGAGAGGGGTTGGTGGGTAGGGGGAGGTGGGGAATGGGTGGGGAAGTAGAGAGGGAGAATGTTAAAAGGGCATGGTTTGCCAGGGGAAGGCATGAAGTTAAGATATATTGAATATGCAGGAGAAGGTCTTGGTTGGCAAGGATAAACTCGACCACACTAGCTCTCCCACTATGTTGGAATCAAGTAGAAGCTCTTGAGCTTGAAAAACAAGGGAGCTCATTCAGGATGAATAACCCATGGGCTTCACTCAACTAAAAGAGGCGTCTCTTGTAACCTGCATGTTGAAAATGTAACTAGTGTTGGTCTTCATGATGTAATACAAATATATCATTGATGTACTTATTATATTTATTTATTATATTCGTCATTATTATATTTATTTCTAGTGAAAGCATGTTCTTCATGCTTATAGGGTCAATTGAGTCAAAAGAGACTTTATTATGAGTCAAAGAAATGTAATTGAGTCAAAGTCCCATTTGGATTGCTTGTAAGAAAAGAAAAAATATTTTTGTTTCGAGTCAAAGAGTCAAAATGTCATCCTTAAGGCCAAGTTGACCCTCCTTGAACAAGTCGGTTCTAGAGGCAGCGATTCGACCCTCCTGGACATCTCAACCACTTTGGAGATCATTCATCACTCACTCTGTTACGAATGTAAAATTATATAAAATAAAATAAACATAAACAAATATAAATAATAAATAATCAAGTAATGATTATGTTAAAAAGTCATTAGCTGAAAAGGCATGTCTAAAAGACATGCCCAATCGCGAGGGGACACCTGCCTAGTATATATGCAGGTCCTCATTGTAACATTCAAACATCACTAGTACATTTTTATATATAATAAATAAATATTACAAAATACCTTTTGTGTATTTTTACTTTAAAGTCAACAAGCTACAAGTATTGTTGCTTCAGTGGTATCCTAGCCATGCCGCACAATATAACCATGCGAGTCTTTGAACATTGTTCGCCGCACAATATGCCATTATGTTCACCCCCTGAATTCATGGTGCAGTTTAGTAAAATTCAAGAAGCATTTCGGCATTTGGAAAAATCATATGCAGAAGCTAAAACATGTCGAAAGGAAATCAATAATAAGGAAGATGACAACGACAGTGAAGAAACGAAATAAGGTGAAGTAGGAAAAGAAGATTGTGATCAGAATGATGATAATGAAGATGTAATAGATAATGATGAATATAAAAGTGATATCAATCAAGATGACGATTTCGATGAATATGATGTAGACTATCTTGAGGAACAAGAATATGAACAATATCATAACAATGAGCAAGATGTTGAAGAAGACATTGATGATGATGAAGAGAAAAATGTGGAAGAAGAAAAAAATCATGTTAAGGTGCAAAGAGATATTTTGGAAGGTCTCATGGCTCAAATTGTAAGCTTAGAGAATACAACACATCTAAAGTAAGTGTTGGAGGAAGTGTCACCTTCGACCATCCTCGAAGCTTCATGTGAGAGTGGGCAAGGTCTACGTAAGACATGTAGAACTCATATGACGAATGAGACAACAACAATTGTTGTAGGAAATCTCGTGACTCTTTCAACTTGCAACTTGTTATTCCTTCTGGGCTAAAGGTAACGATGAAAAAATATCACAGTCGGGCAAAGAATTTGAATCATCCAAGTTGCATCAACTCGACCCTCCTTCTGGTACCCTATCTAATGCCCACATCGCTGTGACACTCGCTCTCTGGATATTTCCCGTGAAACACTCGCGTACCCACTGTTCTCGTGCACCCGCTCATGTTTGCTGGCCACCAATTACTCTCGCTAATGTTACAAGAAACATTCTAGTTAATGCTATCGAATCTCGTAGGATGACTTGGAGAGCTAGATCGACCTGGTTGAATTCACGTCTGTTATTTCCATTGTATAATCCGCTTGATGAATGGCTATACACCGACACTGTTTCGACAGGAAACCTGCTGCCTCATCGTTGTTCTGACACAACCATGTTAAAACGAGACGTCCATTCCACGGTCAAGCAACGTGTTCCCATGGTCAAAGGACGTGACTGACCGTCAACCCAGTCACTGTGGATAATATAAAATCACATAATTATAAAGTCCATTGGGCTATATAACTATATAGGTTTATATATAAGTCATATAGCTATATAATTACAATAATTTTAAATTAATTATTGATATAATTAATTTAATGAATTCAACTATATATATATAATATTTAAAATATAAAAAATAAATATTAAAAAAATTTGACATAATCTTGGACTCAAAACAGAGTTAGCAATGAATTATAGAAGCTGAGCTACCAGTGACGGCGTGTTACGAATAAGATATATATAAATAATATAAATATAAATAATGAGGATAATTGTAATACTGATTAGTTAATTAATAATTAGTTAAACAAAAAGTCATATCTAAGGAGACATGACCACTCGTGAAAGGTTGCTTACCTGGCTATACATGACCCTTACTCTCATTTGTATCATCATCTTTTTCATACATTTTAATATATATTCTTGTATCCTTAATGGAGATCGATAGATTCCAAGTCTTCTAGAGCATTTAACCTTAAGAACAAACTTTGTTCCTTCCATTTGGTATTAGAGCAGTTCGATCCTCTGGCCACTCAATTGTTGCACAGAGTGTGTTGTCTGATTCATGTCCTTGGCCATAAGATTCATCAACTTTGTTGTCATTGGAGCGTTTCACTACAAGCTTTTGGAGGGTCTTCATTATTCTTATCAGGCCTTGGCCATTTAAAAAAAATCAACAGAAAAAAAGTATAAAAAAAGGGTGAAAAAAGGGATTTTATATATCCTAAAATATATATACTATATATTATTTTATATATATATATAATTATATTATATTTAGAAAGAACAGGAAATAAAAGTCGAAGAAAAAGAAAAGTTTCAAAATTATAAATATAAATTATAAACATTAATATAGGAACATATTATTATATATATATATATATATATGTTAAAAACCAAAACAAAAAAAATCAAGTAAAAAGAAAAACACTTACCTGGTCGGCACAAGTAACAAATGCTTAATTTGTAGCTGCTCGAGCCGACGGAATCGGATAAGACCGACAGACACAGGACCTCTGCAGAACCTCTGCACGTCATCAACCTTCGACTGCTCGTGTAACATAAGATACCCAACACTCGAAGTCGCTGCCACCTCTACTGCCCCTCGATTGTCCGATTGGTTGCTCGACATACCTCGATGCAACACTCCGGACGCCATCGCACGACCCTTCAACCATTTTACTTGTTGGCCGCTGCTTGCATAGCCACTAGAACACTATCATTGCTGACGTTTAGCAATATTCACTATAGATCCTTATCATTGTGTATCCGTCTACACCTGTAACTACGAATTACTGTGGACACAGGTCAGGGGTTCAAATATTAAATAAGTTCCTTGACATTCTCAAGTGAATTTGGTGTAGCCGTCATAGAATCGAGCTCGATAGTTGTGTGCAAATCTGAATTTGAGAACTGTGTTATCAACTAGTGGGAAAGTCGTCGTCCACAACGACTGCATTTTGTATAGAGATTAATCTCGTTGTACATTTATCGGCTGAGAAATTTTCACCAAATTGTTGCCGAGTAATCATTGTAGTGGGGAATTGAGAGGTCACATCATATAACAAAGAATCACGCCCTTCTAATACTAAATCAAAAAGTAAACATATTAGTTGTCGTTAATCAACTACAAATCATTACTCCAAAACATTAACTCTTGTGCAAATCGATACTATTTAAGTCTCATAATAAAACCCCCACTCTAGGAGCATGCCCGTGTGTCCTATACACCTTGAGTATTCCATTTGAAGTAAAAAAAATTAATAATATTAAGTGAAATTTAATAAAGATAACACACCCTAAGGTTCCATTTGAGGTAATTAGAAATAATAAGGTTCCATTTGTTGTAATTAGAAATAATAAGGGGTTATTATTAAACCTTAAAGCTCATCAACGAATACAAAAGTAGTTCATTTCTCAAAAAAAACATGGAGTCTAACTGGAAAATCAAGGAAGGAAGATTTTTAGAAACTTTACCAGGTTATGCTAAAGTACTATTTAAAATTAAAGGAACTCTCGCAGGAAAAGATGTCATTATTGCTATCTCACTTGCTGCAGATAAAAATTATATAACGCCTAAAATCACAAACCAATTAGTAGTTCCAGAATCAAATATAATCGAAAAATTATACTGTTTAGAAAAAAACAATACGAAATCGCTGATTTATAGTTAAGCATTGATGATTATACATTTATATCACAATTCTCTGTTCAATCCGTATGGAATAACCCAAGTGACATTATTCTAGGATCACCATGGATGGAAACCTTAGGTTCCTCCATCTTGAATACGAAAAAGAAGTTTTTGACATTTTCATACAAAAAGGAAAAAAATAACAGTTCAAGATGTTACATTAAAGCCAAATTCAGTAAGCTAGATGACATACAAGATATTTCAAAAGTAATTTTTCAAGAAGGTAAAAAAGTTTTACAAAATATGCAGGGAGGAGTTGACAAGATTATTGCTGACAAAAATGAATAAGTTTCTCAGCTTAAAAACCATAGTGAAAAATTGTTAACGCAAATTAAGAAGCTTAAGAAGGGTAAGAAGTCATTAGAAAACAAGGTACAACGACTTATCGAGAAGGAAGCATCAAATGTAGGAATTCAAGTTGATGGAAAAACAACAGATACAGATACCGATCCAGTGAATGTCACAACTCAGGAAGACAATTCAATCAAGCTACGTATATGTACCATTCAGAACAGAAACAACAAACTGATGTTCTATGCAGTGTTGCGAACATTGCTGTCAGGATTAAATTGGTGAGGGGAAATAATCGTAAAAATCGGGAAAAAATGGTAAAAATCGTCGACATTAAAAAAATAAATAAAAAATTCATTTTTTTTCAAATTTTTAAGTATCTAAAGCATCCACGATTTTTTGACGATTTTATCGCGATTTTTATTTTTTATTTTTATTTTATTATTATATTATTTTTTTGTTATTTATTTTTTTTATTTTTTATTTTTTTATATTAAGTGTTTTGTAATTTATTTATTTATTTTATTTTATTTATTTTAATCGCGATTTTTTCAAAATGATAAAATTGCTGATTAAATCGGTCGATTAAATTGCCATGCCGAAAAAATCGCGATTTAATCGCAATTTTCGCAACACTAGTTCCATGTCCTATGATGACAATTCGTTACAAAATTCCAGTGATCAGAATATTCCATAGAAGATTAATCTAGGATTGTATGATCCCTTCTTAGTACGAAAATTTTGTTTGTCACTTAGAAGATCATATCAACTTGTATCAACGAAGATATTTGAAACCGAAAAGAGATCAAGTGAAGCAACAATATGTATGGCTTGTTGGTTTGAATGTAAAAATACACGAGGTATTTGTAATAAGAATTTATTATATAAAAAAATGTATGAGTGATGAATGTTACAATTAGGACCTGCATATATATACCTAAGTAGGTGTCCTTTCATGACTGGGCATGTCTTTTAGACATGCCTTTTCACTTAACTTAATGACTATTTAACTTAATCAATATTTGATTATTTAATATTTACATTTACTTTATTTGTTATGAATTATATTCATAACATAGCCCTTTCCTTCAGAAACTTTGTTCTCAAAGCTTTAATGCTGTGGATTTTCTTCACTCACTGTCTGTCGTCTCGATGTATATAATCTCACCATCCTCTCATCATGTAACTCATCAGTAATATTCCCTTGGATTTTTTTAATTGTTTTTATTTTATATATATAACTATTTTTTTTTTTTATTTCCATTAATATAATAATATATATATATATTATATATATTATATATATATATTTAACTATATATATCTTAAAACTATGATTATGGTTATAATTTTATATAATAAATAATTATAAATTTTATATAATTTATAATTAATCAAACCATATTACCCATTTTATAAACAACGTCATTGTAAGGTCATGTCACCGTTTGAAAAAGATGCGACGGATTTGGAGGGACGGCATACAATGCCAACGACAGAATGGTTGACTGTTTTTAGAGAGACTGGACCGGAAGACACGTAAGTATCGCCTGTCATGGTGGGGGTGTCAGCTTGTCGAAGGGAGGATACCAGGTATGACAAAGTTCGAACCAACAGAGTAACGTCAGCCTGTCGGACGAAGGACGCGAGGAAAGAAAAGTTGAAGCGGCATTTAAACCAGCTGCATGTGTAGAAACAAAAAGCCATACATGGCATTTCGGGATTGTTTTCACAAAGAACTAGCCGTGGCTGCTTCCTGTTGAAAGACGACGCCTCATCCCATTTTATTAGGAAGTAGTTTGACGAGAGAAGGTCATTCCCTTGTTTGCAGATGATGCGATAACTATACAGAAATTCCACAGGCAGCCAAGCAAATATTTCAATTAAGAGATCGTTAGGCAATTCGTTCCACCATGAATCGACCAGAGTTGCTGCTTCTTAGATTTCCATATTCAAGCTATGTGAATGTATGAATGCTAAATTGTATATTTCTTCCAATTTTCTAGACATGGGAATGATACCAAGGCTGTTCATGTCTAGCCTATTTTCAATTCTCCTAACAAACTCTTTTCCTTTGGTGGGGTGATTTGGATAAGCTTCTTCACACACTTTTCATAGACCTTGATTTCTTCTTCCATGCTTTCGTTTAAACCCTCCTTATCAACCTTTCCTGGACGTTTGAGATAGTCAAGAACATGGCATCTAAAGCTAGGATCCTTTAACTCCAAACTCATCAAATTGCTACTAGTCAGATATTCCACACTAGAAAATGCAGCCTCTAGCATCAAATCATCTTCATCAAGAGCACTAGAAGCTGTTTGATGATCTTGAACTTCTTCACCAATATCATCTGCATTTGCACTTGTAACATGATCACCAAATGGTTGGTTTTCAAAAACATCTAGCACAATTGCTAAACTTGCACTCAAGCTTTGCCACATAGGAAGACTGTGAATCATTGGAGCAGGGTCGCCAAAGTATTACTGTACACTCCGGAATGTCTTGGATAGACAACGAGGAGCTGATTGCATGTCCTGAGCATGACAAGCTTCCCTCTCCCAAGGAGTTCTGCCTTTCCAAGAACTTCCTGCTTGTTTTCAATGTACCCAAAAACCTCTTTGCAGTCTCTGATTGTTGACATTTCAGTCAAATCTTCAAGTATCCGGAGTATGAGGCCTCCTTCTACATGACCCATTTGGCAAAGATAAAGCATAATATCAAGAAGCTTGGGGATAAGCCCACAATTGTTTTCTGCATCCAATTCTGCAATTGATTCCCCATGGTGCATTGTGGGTTCTCCAGCCTCAACTGCCGAGGTCACTAGCACTTGCAACAAACCCGTGAAGCCATTTTCTAGCAACTGATTTTCATCTTGGGCAAGCACGGTCTGGTTCTTAGGACCCACAGCCTCCTGCAATGCTTGAAGTGCAGATGTAGATGGATGGCTTGGCTTCATCAATGCATTTCTGAATATTTCCCATACTCGGTCTCTCTGTTCATGGCTAGAAATGGGGACCGGGGTTCTTTCCTGGGAAGACTGATGCTGATAGAGTTAAACTCTCAGGGAAGGAACAAGAGGGGCGTTATCTTCTATGTGGAACAAGATTGTTGGCAGATGATTGTTGTTTACATTTTCTCGAGATAGACTATGCCTCTATAATGAAAGTTGCATTGAAGTCACTGCATCAGTCATGTCTTTAGGTTCTGCTATTGTGGTTATATCACCAATGCTCTCCTTAAGATACAATTTATGTCTTAAAGTTGTAACATGTTTCCTGGTTGTGTTTCCTCTCTGCATAATCAGAGAAGAAGGCTTCAATGGTGTATGCTGATATTCTATAGAAGTTTATGGATTCTGACATTGACTCATATGTCTTTTATTGTTATCATCCATATCCTTCTTAACCATAGTATTTAGCTTGTCTCTGGGTACCTTCTTATCACTACTTGTATCAGAACTCTTTAAGATGCTTCTTGGCATGTCTTGGATTTTGTTTGGCATATCAACCTTTATCGAAGTGTCTGAAACATGTTCTTTAACAGTTGCTCATAAGCTTGGAATGTCATCGCTATCATTTCCATTTGGATCATCATCTTGATTATTTTGTACAACACCTTCATCTTCAACATTATCATCATTCTGGTCAAAATATTCTTTTCCTGCTTCACCTAGTTTTGTTTCTTCATTGTCGCTATTATTTTCCTTATTATCGAATTTCTTTCGACATGCTTTAACTTCTGCAATTGATTTTTTGAAAAGTTGAAATGCTTCTTGAATTTTACTAAACTGCTCAACGCATTCAAGACGTGAATGTAATGGCATAGTGTGCGGCGAACTACATTCAAAGACTTGCATTATTATATTGTGTGCCATGGCTTCGATACCACTGAAGCAACAAAACATATAGCTTGTTGGTTTGAATGTAAAAATACACGAGATATTTTTAATAAGAATTTGTTATATATAAAAATGTATGAGTGATGAATGTTACAATTAGGACCTACATATATATACCTTAGCAGGTGTCCTTTCGTGACTGGGCATGTTTATTGGACATGCCTTTTCACTTAACTTAATGACTATTTAACCTAATTAATATTTGATTATTTAATATTTACATTTATTTTACTTGTTATGAATTATATTCATAACATCAATCCTTTGCATCAACAAGCTTTGAGAACAAAGCCTTTTTGAGGAGGAAGGCAATGTTACGAATAAAATATATATAAATAATATAATATAAATATTGAGGATAATTGTAATAATGATTAGTTAAACAAAAAGACATGTCTAAGGAGACTTGACCACTCGTAAAAGGGTCCTTACCACCTGGCTACATATACAGGACCCTTACTCTCATTTGTATCATCATCTTATTCATACATTTTAATATATATTCTTGTTTCCTCAATGGAGATTTGTATATTCCAAGTCTTGTGGAGCATTGAACTTGAAGAATGAACTTTGTTCATTCCACGACAAGTTTCCATATGTCGAGATGACAACCACAAAGACAATTGCCAACAAGATAGCGTTGAGGACAAAGCTTTTGAAAAAAAGGGCAATGTTACGAACATAAAATTATATAAAATAAAATAAACATAAATAAATGCAAATAATAAATAATCAAGTAATGATTATGTTAAAAAGTCATTAGTTAAAAGGGCATATCTAGAAGACATGCCCAATCATGAAGGGACACTTGGCTAGTATATATGCGGGTCCTCATTGTAACATTCAAACATCACTTGTACATTTTTATATATAATAAATTATTATTACAAAATACCTTTTGTGTATTTTTACTTTAAAGTCAACAAGCTATAAGTTTTGTTGCTTCACACTCGTTCACATCGATTTTTGTGCAAGAAGAAGAACAAAAATCAATGAAAGTCAGAGAGAGAGAGAAAGAGAGAGCGAGGGAGCGAAGTCAAAGGAGAGAAATTTGAGTTTCTAGCTTGTTTATGTTCACACATGTGAAGGTACTTGGGCAACTTTGTGAAATTACAAGCCCAAAATTTTGTGATTTGACTAGATTTGACAAGGTTTTACAAATATTGACTTTGTTGGAGGAGAATCAGAGGAAGGGCTGACTTGGGGTTTTTGTGGCAGTCTTTGTCTTGGGGCTTGGATATCTCACTTTGATCTAATTCTATAAGAAGAGGATTTTTGGGTTTTCCCCCTTGCGAGATTTTGCCCTGACTTGGAGCCTAATTTCTGGTGTTCTTTGTCTCTTTGTGATGTTTATGTTTTTTGGTAATTGCTTGATAAAGACAACATAATATTTAACAAGAAACCAACAAACATTCACAAGTAATTATCAAGTTAACAGAAATCATCATTATCTACTTGCATTTGGTTTCTCAACACCGTGACAGGTCAATTTCCATCTTGCTAAATTTGATGAAGACTCGCGGTGTTTGGCTCTAGCTCTTGGAGGCAAAGTGTATCTTCAACTTTATCATAAAGGGGTACTTATAGGTCTCTAGTGTCGTTGTTGAAATCACCGAGAAGATTGATCTCCCCAAGAGTGTAGTGGTGGGAGATGTTTGCATGGAGATTGAGGAAAGGTTCTCCCTCGAAGTCACTGTGTAGTGCAAAGTGCAATGGGTTTGGGGGAAAGTAGCAAATGACAATGTAGCTATCTCAGAGAAGAGAGTTGTTTCGATTACTTTGTGATGTGGTTAGGATATATTTCTAGAGCAGGTGTTAACCAGGTCATAGGAGTAGGATTACACCATCGGTGGGCTTTGGAGGGTTTTGGAGGAGTTTTATGTGGTCCGACTGGGATCGCTGGCCAAATTTCATCATCAGGCTCAGTTCCGCACAATTGAATCTTGGTTCCATTGCATTTCGATGATTCTTGTAAAACGAGGTTATTATAAAAAATATTTTAATTATTTACGCTTAAGGTGCTATTTTGGGTTGATTATTTGGAGGAACAACTTAGTGTAATAGCTGATTGGAATCGGGACGAAAATATCTACAAGGTAAGATGATGAAAAAGGGGCTTTGGGGTGGCGGTGTGGTCATCGTGGCAAATTAAGCGTTTTCCGGGGTTAATAGTGACTTTAATTAGCTAATTAAAAGTCACATTATTAAATAAAAGAGGGAAAAAGTGCTTTTATTATTTAATTGGAGAAAATGTCCAAGAAGGGGCAAAAGTCACTTGGAGAAAATAAGAAAAACTCACTTAGTGACTTTATAAATCAAAAATAAAATAAGAAGGTGCTTCCAAAAAGATCCATTTGTTGTTGAAAGGGAGAGGGGGTGACTTCTCATTCATTCTACTTTATTATTCATCATTACTTTGAAGATCGATTCGGCACAACCGATTCTCATACAAGGGTTTCAGGCGAAACCCTTTGGTTGATTTCGGTGGACTTTGAGT
>APFE030492937.1:4373-16976 GCA_000404065.3 Pinus taeda | reverse complement strand
TTTTATTCTCCAAACAAAAATATTTAAATCTAAGTTATAAGATATCCAAAAAAATATATAAGGCAACAAATTACATTACAAGATCAACCATAATTACCAAATTTGGTCATACTATCGTTCGAAGTTCGGTACAGTGTACAACATAGTAAGTTCATTGATTAATGAAGATAGCAAAATTTTTTAATCATAATTATAATTTTTTGGGGAATAATGCTTAATCTTGTTATGTAAATTTATAACAAATTAGTCAGCAGATATTGTGTTCTCTATGCAAAATTAGGGCAACAAATTATTAGGGTTGTCAGTGCTCAAAATTAGCTTTCAGAAGATTGGTAGTGTCAGTAGATTTGTTTCAGAGTTGATCAATAATCATATTAGTAATACTTTTACTATATAACAATGTAGTTAATGGTTTAATTCAATATATCATATTTACAGCAGGTTTGAGCTTACACAGTGACTCTATTTTATTTGTTAATTTTTTTCTTATGTGTTTTTCTTCATAATTATGTTGGCTTATTAGTTGGCTTAAAGAAGTCATTTCATATTATACAAGTGGTATCAGAGCAGGTAAAATTGCTTTGGGTTAAAGTTTTATTGTTGGAATTTCGCCAAAGTTAATCATGTCGAATTCTAACCAAATGCCTGTTCCAAAATTTGATGGGAACGATTATGATTATTGGTGCATTAAGATGCTAACATTTTTTATTGGAAAAGACTTGTGGGAGATTGTTGAATTAGGTTATAAGGAGCCAGTTGATTGGAATTCCCTTATAGCCAATGAAAGAATAATGAGAAAGGAAGCAAGGAAGAAGAATGCTCAAACTTTGTTTCACATTCAGATAGCTCTTGATAAGAGCTTATTTCCAACAATATCAGGAGCAAAAAATGCCAAAGATGCCTCGGAGACTCTACAAGAAGCTTACCAAGGTAGTGATCAAGTTAAGGTGGTCAGGCTTCAGACATTAAAGTGAGAGTTTGAGAATCTAAAGATGAAAGAAGATGAAAGTGTTAGTGACTATTGTGTGAGAGTCAATGATGTGGTCAATAAAATCAATACACTTAGAGAAACTGTAAGTAATGAAGTTTTACTTAAAAAAGTATTGATATCTTTAACACATAGATGGAATCATGTTGCCATAATCATGGAAGAAAGTAAGGATTTGGCAAAACTACAATCTGATCGATTGGTTGGATCCTTGATGTCTCATGGAGAAAGATTGAAGGACACTTTTGAAGGTGCACAGAGAGATTTTTCCTCTAAATTACAAATTACAAAGAATGAAGATGCAAGCAACAGTAGTGCCAAAAGCAATCAAGGTCAAGGTAAATGGCAAAGCCAAAATTCTTCAAGAGGTAGAGGAAGAAGTGGCTCAAGAGGAAAATGTAGTTTCAAGGGAAGAGGTAGAGGTATATTTGATAACAGAAATGTCCAATGTTACTATTGTAACAGGTATGGCCACTTTGAAAGAGAATGTAGATTGAAAGAAGGTAAAAATGCTAACTATGCTCAAGAAAGTGGTGATTATCCTCCAGATCACTTATTTTTATCTTATGCCAAAGGTGAAAATACTAGTAAAGATGTTTAGTACCTAGATTCTGGATGCTCTAACCATATGACAGGGAATGAGAAGTTGCTTTCAACAAAGGATGGAAGTTTCAAATCCAAGATCCAGCTTAGTGATGATAGACCATTGGAGGTTTCTACCAAAGGAGCCATGGAGGTCCAAACAAAAGAAGGTCTAAAGAGTATTCATGACATTTATTATACTCCATAATTGAAGCATACTTTGTTGAGCGTTGGGCAGCTATGTGAGAAAAACTATAAAGTAGCCTTTGAAAATAAGACATGTACTATCTATGATAATAATAAGGGAAATAGGGTGATCAATGTTGTTCCTATGACAATAAATAGGATGTTTCCCTTGACATTTTATCAACATAACAACAATCTTGCAAATATGGCTTATGAGGATTCAAGTTGGTTATGGCATCTCAGGTATGGACATTTAAATTTTCACAATTTGAAGTTTCTAACCTGACATGCATTAGTTTATGGTTTTCCCAAGGTAGAGGAGCATAAGGAGGTTTGTGAAGTATGTGCTAAAGGAAAGCATGCAAGGGAAAGGTTTCCAAAGGGCACTGCATGGAGGGCTCATCACCCACTTCAGCTTGTTCATTCAAACATATGTGGTCCGATGCAGACTAAAAGTTCGAGTAAGTCATCATATTTCATCACCTTTATTGATGATTACTCACGAAATTGTTGGGCATATTTTTTGAAGGCCCAAATTGGGGCCTTGGATACATTCAAGAAGTTCAAAGCCCTCGTAGAAAATGAGAAGGGGTACAAGATCAAATGTTTGTGGACTGACCGTGGAGGACAATTCTACTTAAAAGCTTTCCAAAGTTATTGTGATATGAATGGCAGGAGGCAACATACTACGGAATACACACCCCAACAAAATGGCATAGTTGAAAGGAAGAATCGTATTGTGGTTGAAATGGCAAGATGCATGTTACAAACTAAGGGATTGAAAATTTCTTATTGAGGAGATGCAATTGCTACAACAATGCACATCCTGAACCGTAGCCCTACCAGTGCACTCGGAAAGATGACTCCTTATGAAGCTTGGTATGGGAAAAGACCTAATGTTAATCATTTCAAAATTTTTGGTTGTTTGGCCTATGTGAGTGTACATGATTAGAATAGAAAAAAGTTAGATGCAAAGATTGAGTTACGTATTTTTATTGGGTATAGTGAAACAAGAAAGACTTATAAATTGTATAATCCTCTAACTAACAAGCTTATTGTCTCAAGAGATGTAATTTTTTATGAAGGGGGAGTTTATGGTCATCAAAAAGGCCATGTTGAGAAGACAAAATCTGTTTTGAATGATGATATAATTGTTGATATTGATCATGAGTGGCAAGAAGTATTGTGAGGAGCTTGATATTGCTAACCCACACAAGGCCTGACATTACATATTCAGTTTCACTTGTTTCAAGGCATATGACAAATCCATCTGAAATACATATGAAGGCAGACAAGAGGATTTTAAGGTATGTGAAAGGCACTCTAAATTTTGGTATTCATTACTACTCTTCTAAAAAGTTCAATCTTGTTGGATTTAGTGATTCAGATTGGGGAGATAGTATCAATGATTGTAAGTCCACATGTGGAAATTGTTTCATAAGTCCACATGTGGAAATTGTTTCTCTTTTGGTTATGGTTTGATTACATGGAGCTAAAAAAAAGCATTATTGCCCTCTCATCCAAAGAAGCAGAGTATGTTGCAATTACCTCAGCAGGTACACAAGCTCTTTGGCTCAGAAAAATTTTGGAAGAAATTGGAGAAAAACAAATTTAGCCTACAATGATTTATTGTGATAATGTAAGTGCCATCAAGTTAGCAAAGAATCTGGTTCATCACAGCAGAACAAAGCATTTTGACATGAAATATCACTTCATTCAAGATTTGGTGCAAAAGAAAGATATTGAATTGAAGCATATAAATAATGAGGATCAGCTAGAAGATATCTTCACCAAAGCAGCTGCAAAAGCTAAGTTTATCTCACAGCAGAACAAAGCATTTTGACATGAAATATCACTTCATTCAAGATTTGGTCCAAAAGAAGGATATTGAATTGAAGCATATAAATAATGAGGATCAGCTAGAAGATATCTTCACCAAAGCAGCTGCAAAAGCTAAGTTTTTAGCACTATGAGATAAGATAGTAAATCCTCATTAATCAATAAGGGGGAGTGTTGGGAATAATGTTTAATCTTGTTATGTAAATTGCTCACAAACTAGTCAACAGATTTTGTGTTCCCTGTGCAAAATTAGGGCAGTAAATTATTAGGGTGGTCAGTACTCAAAATTAGCTTTTAGAAAATTGTGTTTGAGAGTTGATTAATAATCATATTAGTAATAATTTTACTATATAACAATGTAGTTAATGGTTTAATTCAATATATGAGATTTAGCAGATTTGAGCTTACACAGTATGTTTTATTTTTATTTGTTAATTTTATTTATATGCTTTTCTTCATAATTATATTAGCTTATCAACTTGATTAAAGAAACCATTTTATATTCTACAAATTTTATAACAACGACAAACATAAATGAGTGCCATGTATTTTACGAACTATTCAAGACATGTAGCAGTTATTGAATGCATCGTCCAAGGCCATCGGGTTAGTAAAGATGGTTTAACTGTGGATATGGTAAAGGTGTCACCCCTCTCCGGTCAATGTATTCCTCCCTCGCAAGGTTGACATGAAGAAGATTGAAAAATAAGTACATAAATGAAAAGATGTGGGTTTGAAAAGATAAACATTATGATTGGCCAGTACTTTAGAAGCACTGTATTTTATTAAGAAAACAGGTAACCATAACCAATATAACCAGCTATGCTTTATATAATCTACTCTTCAAAACCTCCGTCTGGATCGATATGAAATGGCATAAGTTTTTTACTGGATCAATGAAATGGCATACTTTTTTGTACGAGAAATTCCTGAACAAGTATTTAAATATATGGATTATGATTTATATAATTGTTAGAGAATAGAATATGCAGAGTATGGTCGTTAGTTCTAGAGTAAGAACATGTAATTTTTAAATTTAAAATAGGTATATTTATTAGGATTGTGAGTAAGTATAAATTATAAGCTTTTAATATTTTGTATAGGGTTACTAATGGTCATGAATTAGAGATTAATTTGATTTTATTGGTGAATAATTTGTAATTGAAAATTCAATTGTATATTTTGAAAGTATTTTGTTATATATTTATTATTTTTTCTAAACCTGAAATGCTTAGCAGTGTGAAGTTAAAATGCTTAGCAGTGTGAAATTAAAATGCTTAGCATTATAATGTGAAATTTGAATGAAAATGCAATTTATATAAAGTATCATATAACTGGTAGTGTTTTTAAATGTATAAATAAAAACACAAATTCTCCGTGAAACTGCTAACTTTCTCACCACATTTATGATTGAAAATGATTTTTAAGTAATTTTTAACATGTTAGAAATGTTCATTTAAATTTTCAGTATACTAAAACAATAATATATTTGAATATTATAAAAAATATACTACGAAATTTTTCTTATTTTCCATACTGAATAGAATCCATTTCAAATTAGAACATAGTTATTCAGAATCCATTTCAAATTAGAACATGATAACTATGGAATCAACCCTCCCCGAAATACATAGAAATCTGTCTAACAGATCCTTCATATAGCTCGTCCCCGTCCCACTTGTATAAACAAAAGAAACAGAGAGGTGTGTAGTGGCATTTATACTGTACAGCAAGCTAGGGATTCGAGATTAATACTATAATTATTAGAAAATAGAAATCATCATAGCAGTATACAGTAATACCATCGCAAAGGATGAAAATTAGATTTAATCGGCGCTGATATAAGCATTGATATCAGTAAGTACGTGGGGTGGTTTCTGAACGTCCTCCGATGATCGAAACCAATACGTTTCGGACGCGGGGCCGACCGTTGCATGGCATATTATTTTGCGGCAGGGTACGTAAAGATGGAATTTGATTTGATTGGCAAAATGTTTGTTATTAAGTTATTGGTTTGTCAAATACCGTTTATAAATTATAAAATTATTAATATCTTTTTTGAAATTGTAAAGACAAATTCGAAAGATGTAAAAGCGATCAAATTTAACTCGTAAGTTTATTTTCAAATTCCAACCCTGCCCCTGAAGCAAGTGCAATCCGTATTGATTTTGGAGATATCTGAAACTTAAAGTATTCTCGTGTAGGCGGCCATTTAACAGTAGATGGATGTGATTGGTACCCGATTTGATTTCATTCTCATCTTTCATATATTCTTTCTTATTCGAGAATCTCTTCCAACGGATCGAACCCACTTTAAACAACTTTTTTTTTCCAGTACGAAAAAAAAGCAACATTTGTATTATAATAAGTATATTTACATACCGAAAAGAGATGTGCTTAGAGAGCAAAAGTTAAAAAAAGCTGTGTAGAAAGTAGAAACACAGCAAGCTAAGTTGAAAAAACATTTGTACGGAGAAATGCAGATTGTAATATGAAAGAAATATGTGAGCTAGAAACTGATAATCTCCAGTCAAAAGATACTAGGATACTAGGATGACTTCTAGGTCTATATAGTTAGTAAACAAAGCAGTAGTTTATAACGCGACTTTTTGAAATCTTTTCCGGTGGATCTTTCCGGACAAAATCCGGCAGCAATTTATTGGAATCCCATGTTTGATAGCTAGTTTCTGCACAATCAATTGCTCTCAGGGGTTTTTCAGGGCGCTGAATCCAAATATGTAGTTAAAAAACCATTTTAACTGCTAAAAATCAAGATTTAACCTCATTTCTTCCGCCGGATTCCGTCACCGAAATCTCCAAAGAGTCGCATTATAGACAACTCCGTAAACAAATCCCACCCGTCAAGAAAAAACAAAAAAGATCGAACCCACTTTAAACAACCTTAAAGAAGGGAAAGTTTGTTCGAAAAATTATGTTGGCAAAAGGTCGTTCCAGTTATAACATTTATATCAAAAGTGCAAACTATGAGTATCTACCCTTTTTAACTTAGTACAACGTCACAATATATCTACCTAAACCAAGAGCAGAAGGCAATAAGCAATCCACTCAAGTACTAAAACTATAAACCCTAAAAAAAACTGTGTTAAGTTTCAAATATCTAGGTAACACTTTCGCATCAAGAATATCTTGACCTATTCTAAGGTTAAGACCAAAGATTGAAATTTGAGTAACTTGTGAAATTCAAGAAAGCGGATTAAATATCAAAATTCTATTGAGATTACCCAGCAACGTCAATTTAATGTGTAAGAATGCTCAACAAGGTAGGCAATTTCAATGCTCAAGGATTAAGATTCAAAGGATGAAATGCAAACATAGAGCAAAAGGTAAGACAATTCATCCAGAAAAGGTATTGTAGGTAAAGAAAGAGGTTTTGTTTGGTAGGATTAATTAATGATCCAAAATGATAACATTAAGAGTTTAGGTATTTTTATGAGTAAAGTAGTTGGTATTGTATTGAGTGAAAACCAAGGAATATGGTTAGGTTTTTTAAAATAGAGGTTTTCTTAAGATGGAGGAGAATTTCGTAATGGTCATATAGAGGTGAGATGGTAAACATGTGAGTAGTTAGAAGTTGAGAAAATCCATAAGTCAATAAAAATTGATAAAAAAAAACAAGGAAGACCAATATTTAGATGTTAGGTTTATGATGTCTTATAGGAGGATATTAGAAAATATAATAGTAAAAACTCAAAGGAAAGTAAAACAAAAGACTTTAGAGAATTGTGTTTAGGAAAACCTGAGATGGGAAAGGTTTTGAGTGCTATAATAGGCAACTCATATTTTGACAATAAGTTGAACAAGCACCAACTCAACAATAGTGTCCAAAATTATGGAGGTAAGTGTCAAAAACAAGGGCAAGACCTTAATGAAGGAGAGCCAAGAAAGGGGTATGGGATTCCAAGTGAGTTATTGATTGACTCGCGAGGAATTTGTAACTTAAATGAAAATGTTATGAAATAATATAGGTTTCTCTTCTCTTAGGGAGGGTGACTTCTTAATCCTCAAGATTTATTTTTTTTCTTTTTCTAAGTGTAGACTAAAACATTGCATGAAGCTCATTTGCCTCAGAAGCATTCCAAAATATATCCAAACACCCTTCTATATATAACCTATGATCATGTCTTTAATCTTTTCTCAATGGAGGGCTAAATAGAATGAGAGAAAATGGGACCTTGTGGAATTTTAATCTCATACACATCTAAAGGATAATGGATTATTATAACACAAACCTTGGAGTGAAGTTTCTAAGAAAACTTAACTTCATTTCTTCAATAGAGTGGAGACTCTAAAAGGGGGGATAAGTTAGGGAAGTCACAAAACAATGATGGTGGAATTATAGAAACTTACATACTCTAAGGGAAGTTCAAAAACCTAAATCTAAAGGGTTCACTTTTTCTCTAGCCATCATTTGTTCCATGGTATGAGTGAGGTTGTGAGGAGATACTAATGGGAAAGCATGTTGTAGAGGACTATACAAGATTGTAAAGTTTCTAGTAACCTTGGAATTCCTTTTAATTTTTATTGCAATACTTATCATATAAGAAGATAGAAGAAACAATCCTTAATTGAATGATGGATTTCCTCTATGGAAGTTCCATGGCATATGTGTGTTCAATTATGTGTGTCATTACTAATATATTATATTTCATATATTGCATTAGTTAAAGAATTTGAATTGTGTTTATATTTTATGTAAAGTGTTAAAAAGGAAAAAATACAGTGATTCTTATTTACTATTTATTCTAAACATAAAATGTTTAGTAATGTGAAATTTATATAACTCACTCTAATATGAAATTTGGATGAAAATAAAATTTATATTAAGTATTTTGTAGCCTTTAGTGTTTTTAGGTTTATAAATGAAAACACAAATTCTCATAACTTATTATTCTAAATATGAAATTACTAGCTTTTTCACGACACTTATAATTAAAAAAATTTTTAAATGATTTTTATAGTTTCAATATTACAGTGTTCATTTAAAACTTTTAAATATTAAAAATATAAATATTAAATTTTTAATATACCTAAAAAATATATTAAATATTTTTTTAATATACTAAAATAATTTATTTAAATTTATAAAAATATATTAAAAAATTAATATTAAATTTAAACCCAAAAAAATCAATATCAAATAGAATCTGAATTCTAATTCGAACTTGATAACTATGGGATCAAGCCTCCCTCTCATGCATAGAAATCTCTCTAACATATCCTTCATATAGCGCGTCCCCGTCCCACTTGTACAAAAAAGAGAAACAGAGACGTGTGTAGTGGCATTTATACTGTACAGCAAGCTAGGGATTCGAGATTAATACCATAATTATTAGAAAATAAAAAGCATGATAGCAGTGTACAGTAATACCATCGCAAAGGATGAAAATTAGAGTTAATCGGAGCTGATATAAGCATTGATATCAATATCGTGGGGTGGTTTCTGAACGTCCTCCGATGATCGAAACCAGTGCGTTTGTTCTTCTTCATCCACCGTTTTGCGATTATTGACGTCCTCAATCCATTTGTGGTCACATTCCGGCCCATAGTAACCGCCCTTTTTTGGCTGAAGAGCCCACCATGCCTCCTCTTTGGAAAAATTCTGAGAATCGTCGACTTCTTCTTCATCATCAGGCGTGCAAACTATTTTGTTAATATCGGGGGAAGCCCATCCATGAGACCAACGGCCCCTGAAAATTGTGAGAAATGTTGAAATTTCAGTGTTTGTGAGGGAGCAAGGGGCGCTTTAGAATAATATACACTAAGAATTTACCTGGAAGAGAAGTTCGGTGGAGAAATGGGCACTTGTGGATTCCTGCGCAGGCTGGCCTGCATGATCATACTTATAAACCTTATCATCTCCATTGAATTGAATTGAATTGAATTGCCTCCTCCTCCAGGGCGTGTGGCAAAACTGCAATTATATGGGCGAAATGATCAGGGAGCGGGGCGCAGTATTTATTGTATTGTATATTGAAGCAATCCGAGACACTATGACTGAAGTATCCGTTCCTCCTCTAACAGAATAACGTCACTTTTGACTAGACGTTCGTAATCAACTAACTGATTCGCTGTCGCTATTTATTGAAAGCTTATCCCGCTGACGTTGTGCTGGCTTTCGATAACTTCAAAAAGGAGCTTCCGATGGATGGTGTTCTTTCTGGTTGCGTAGCAAGTTTAACTGACGAAGGAGAAATGGATGGCGACGATGACGATAATAATTTAATTTTAAGGTTGTAGTGAATAGAGATGACATTCTCTAGTTTATGGGTCAATATGGACAATGATCTTAAATTGGTGGAGTGGTGTATGTTATGTAGGTGGTTGGAGTAATTTGAATATATATTTAGAATGTGAAGTTTTTAAAGATAGACAAAGTTAGGTAAATATTTTGGTTGTTAGTTTCTAGGATAATTTATTTAGTTCAATATTTGTTAAAAAGTTGAAAATGTTTAGTGTAGAATTTTACAGAAAAAAATTCAATATATTAAACGGATGCAAAGATAATCTGTCCCAAAAACTATCCTTAATCTTATATAATAGGCAAAGAATCACAAACAGATTAAAAAAACAACGTACTTAGGAATAGAAAGCTCTCTCAAGATTGGGCTGTCTGCCAACATGAATTTCCGGACGCGGGGCCGGGCCTTGCATCGCATTTTATTTTGCGGCAGGGGTACTGAAAGATTTTGAGATACAAGGATCTAGATATGCAAAACAATAAACAAGCTTGCAAGAGAAGGAAGGAAGCAAGCAAGAATTGAAAGAAAAGAAATGAATTGATTCTATAATATTGGTTTAGAATAAATACATAAAAGCAACTAAGTTAAGCTTAGTTGTGCATGCAATAACTAAAGCTAACTAAAGCTAATGTGTACATGCGTAATCAACTAAAAAGCCTAACTAAAGCTTAGTTGTACATGCAATAACTAAAGCTAACTAAAGCTAATGTGTACATGTGCCACATGCAAGCAATAAGTTAACTGGAGCTAATCTAGGTGCATGTACACCAACACAGCTGGTCTAAGTGCATATATGTGCATGTACACATGCACAGCTAGTCTAAGTGCATGTACACCAACACCCCCCCTCAAGCATAACTTAGGTGAGTGTGATACAAAATGAATGAGTCCCGGCAACACGGCCATTTTAGGTACCCATATACAATGCATAAGAAAAGGAGGAAAGAGGGAAAACCCAGTGGGAAGAAAACCCCCCTCAAAAATATAATGCAAAATAGAAAAAAAACAACTGCTAAGCAGTCGTGTCCTTCACCCTATCTCGCAAGAATCGAAACTTCTGCTCTTGAAATACTTCTTGATCACGTCCTGAAGTGCCTGTTCGAGCTCCTCAGGAGGCTCCAGATGGCCTGTAAAGAGCAACTGACACATGTCGTCCCACATTTTGGCAACATGCTCGTCGGTTAACAAAAGGCTTGTACCACGAATAACTTCACAATCCCTGAGCAGACGAACGTCCCTGGGCGTGTCGATGAGGCAGTCCATCAGCACAACGTAGCGCGTCATGGAGTTAGGACGAGCGGGCTCGTTGAACTCTAAGGCCATCATGTTCCTCAAGAACACTTCGGTGTGGGTGTGGGATACAGTGACCCGCGGAAGGTAGAATGTGCCCGAGTTTTTATCGAATCGGATCTGTTCCCGCGCGTCCGAGAAGGATTTGAACTGAATCCCGGCCCCGTCTAATTGCTCTGCGTCGTATGCCGTGAGAAAATCAGGGTGGCCTCCATTGAATGGATGAGCGATAAAAATACCACATACCGCTGCAACAAAATCTACGAGAGCGTATTTCGCCTTTTGAAATATAGGCAGATCTGGCCGGTTGTCCTTCTCATCAGCTGTCATTTGTAGGAAGGGAGAAACGATTGCCTGCATACAATCCAACAAATGTGACTTCGTATCATCAAGTTTTAGCTTATTATCTGCCTTGCCTACTTCGAAAGGAGACAACACTGTATACGCCTTCTTCAACAGGTAAGAGAACTCTCGTTCGTGTTCGTATGCCAACACGTTTTTCCCCTTTTCAAAAACTTGTTTCAGGACCGATAGCGGGATCTGATTTTCTAGTTTCAGCATGTCGCACTTTATGCAGACTTGAAGCGCACTTAAATTGATACTGTCATCATTTGATGGTTGACTGCCGCGGGAAGGAGCAGCCGCTGTCTGTGGCTCATCAGCGCCAGAAGGAGCTGCCGCGGGCTGATGAGATCCATGCATCATATAAGCATGCATGGGCATGGATGGCTCCATAGCTAAGAGTGTTTGCGGATCTTCCTCAAACAGAGACTCATCGTCATCAGAATGGTGGTATGAAGTTTCATCTGCATACTCATCAATGAGTGGTGATGGAAACTTGGTAACAAGTTCATCTACTGGTGCATGCGAAATATCTTCGTCAAAGTGACCAAGAGAAAAGAGAAAAGATTGCCATATTTCATCCTGTTTTCCAAACAATCTTTCCAGAAGTTTCCATACCTCATTTGGAGTTGAACATGATTCAACATGAAATAGCAGTTCCGGAGAAATAGATAAGCATAGGATGCCGAAGGCCTCGTCCATGCGATTGAAATATCTTGATTTCTCTATTGCTGATGTTGGTTCAACTTCCGTTTCCATGGTTATTCGAAATAAGCCTCTACTTCTGAGATGAAGTTGAATCTTTGGCTTCCATTCGAAATAATTATATGGAGTGAGAATTGCCGATTGTGGAAACTCCAATTTGGACTCCATTCTTTGTTGTTGCTTCAATCTTCTGAACCTGCAAATAAAATTGCTTGTGCACTGATTACAAATCCCTGTGCTTTGATACCATGTAAGATTTTGAAATACAAGGATCTAGATATGCAAAACAATAAACAAGCTTGCAAGAGAAGGAAGGAAGCAAGCAAGAATTGAAAAAAAGAATGAATGAATTGATTCTACAATATTGGTTTAAAATAAATACATAAGAGCAACTAAGTTAAGCTTAGTTGT